>CAUDMG010002167.1:10000-182500 GCA_958450375.1 Homarus gammarus | reverse complement strand
CACCTTATTTTGTTATTGTTACTCGGTGTGAAAAGATGTTTGTGTGTTTAAATCAAGAAGCGAAGTCATCTTATTACTTGTGAACTCTTAATTGTGACGGTTATTAATATAATTGGTGCCGTGTTGACTGTGGTGAGGTAGGAAGTGTGAGCTAACCTAACTTAACTTAACCTAACCTAACCTAACTTAACCTATCCAACATTACTTATTTTAACCTAACCGACTTGGATAATTATTTAGTTAGGAAGGCACTGGTTATACCCCCACACAAAATTAACCTTGTCTCGTATCTGTTACCTGTGCTTGTCGTATACAGCACATCAACTCATCCTCAACCCATCACCAACAAAAACAAACTGCCAAATTTCACCCCCTAAAAATCTATTAACTCTTTGTTTTTATTTGTTTTTGCATAAGAAAAAGCAAACACAAAAGATGAAGCGATTTTAACTTTCCCCTAAGGCTTGAGGGTAGGGCTAATAAAATATCATCACATGTTACTTGAGAAAAACGCAAACAGAGGGTAAGGTGGAGTGAAGCAGTCTGGAGCCGCTGCCATGAGAGAAAACGCGGTGAACACGTCATAAAAAACGGTACATCAAAGAGGGGAAACTCGTGAAAAAAATAAAACAAAGGGAAAGTGTCGCATACTAGGGGGAAAAAAACTAGTGGTGAGGAACAGACAGAATTCAAAAGTGAGGGGTGACAGGAAGACTGACATGTGGGCGGCGTGGGGACAGTGAATGATGGTAGGGGAGAGGGATGGAGGAAGAGGAGGAGTGAGATGGAAGAGTATAAGGAAGAGGAGACGGAAAGAAGGCGGAATGAATGGTTAATGAGACTAATGAGGGAAGAAGAGAAAGAAATCTGGGGATGTGAAAGGGAATGAGGGATAAAAATAGAGATGAGAAACAGAAAGAGGTAGAGAAAATACAGAGAGTTGGATAGATAGACGGAATAAGAGTGGAGAAACAGACAGACAAAGCGAGTCAGATAACCGGAGAGAAAAACAACATACAATTGAAAAATAGACAGAAAGGAAAAGAAGGAAAAAAGAGACAAAGAAAGACACCGAAGATAAAGAGAAGGAAAAGAGACAAGGAAGACAGTAAAGAAGGAGAAGAGAAGATAAAGAGAGACAAAGAGAGAAATAGTAGGATATAAAAAGAGAAGAAATAAACAATTTTTTTTTTAGTTTAACAAATTTATTGACAAAGCTTGGAATACAGTTTACTTATTCTGAGTAATTCAGTCAGTTCTTGGCACTGAGGGTGGTATCACTTATCACTGCCACGCAGGACAGAGGTTCATACGCAAAGAAATACATCATATTCATTAACTATATATATATATATATATATATATATATATATATATATATATATATATATATATATATATATATATATATATATATTATACATAGGTCAGATTCATGTGGGTGATGTCACTGTTCACTGCCATGCAAGACAGTGGTTCATATACATTGGGCGTCATATTCTAATTGAAGACTAATCAGTGTGGGCCAGCAGCAAATTTGGGATAAACAGCAAGAATGTCCTCAAGCACCTCGAGTCAATATAATGATTACAAAGTTCATGATACAATAAACAAGGTGGCCATAAATAGAGGGAGGGAGATAAGGAAAGGCGAAACAAGTAAGAGAGAGAGAGAGAGAGACAAGGGGAAAGACGGAGAAAATAGAAAAAAGGGAAGGAAAAAGGAAAAAGAGGGAGAGAGGAGACAATCAGAAAAAAGAGAGAGAAACAGAGAGAGAGAGAGAGATGATATTTAGTATATAGAGAGACAATAACAGACTGCGAGAGAGAAATGAGAAGTCAGATGACACTGAAGGAGACATTGAATATAAAACAGATATCGAAAAGGCAATCACGTAAGGAAGATATGAGACAGCGATAAGAAGCCAAGAAATACAGGGAGTAGAAATGGCGGAGGACGAGTGGTAGATGGAGGAGGAAGAGGAGAAAAAATGGTTAGGAGAAGGAGGAAGGAAAGGGGGGAGTTAAGCTGTAAGGGGAAGTGAAGGAGGAAGCGGAAGAAATAAAACAGAAAAGGAGAGGAAAAAAAGAAGGGATAGGGAAGAGGGAGAGAACGAGGATTAGGTGTAAGATGACAAGTGGTAGGTAGGGGGAAGAAGACGGAGGAGGAGAGAAGGAGGAAGAAGATGAACAAGGCGACACGGAAGGAGGAAAAAGGAAAATGAAGAAGTAGAGGAGGACAAGGATAAGAAGAGAGAGAGAGAGAAAGAGAGAGAGAGAAAGAGAGAGAGAGAGAGAGAGACGAAGAAAGAAAATTCTAGTATAGCAAGAAATGGAGAATCACGAGAAAGAGGAAGAGGAGGAGAACGAGAAAGAGGTAGAAGGAGATAGACAACGAGATAGAGATGGGATGGAACCTCTTTACATATTGGACCCTTCATAAAAGTCCAAGTTGGGTCCTGTACGACACTTTGGGTTGGGTATGGCAGCAGTAACCCCGTCAACAACTATCATATCTACAGTACAGTGTATGGCCTTGTCGTAGTAGTAATAGTAGTATTTGTTATTATTATCAGATCCTTAATCAGCATGTTCAGGAGTACCTATACTGGGGTTTTGAACAAAGTCGATGCTATTACTGGTAAACCATTGTACAGTACAGTACTATACTCGAGAGACAAGGCTGAGAAACTGCAGATGTTGTTAATGATTCACTGTGAAATTTTGTTTGCATTTTCCCAGGATAATCTATTTACCCCGTTAGTTGTTTGAATATGTTATCAGCAACACACACTACTGGCATTTGACAGAATTCACAAAGTCGTGTAGGAAGTGAAGCTAAAAAGATATATCGGATTGATTGATTTAAGTTAAACACAATAATTACCAGTACAGTATACACTTTACATCCAAATACTGTATAGTACTGTAACACGATAATGTACTGAGCATTACCCATACGTTCCAATACTTAAAAAGAAAGGTGACCATATATTTACATTGGGAAAAAAATCTTACCTATACTCGAGGTAAAGGCGGTCCCTAAGTCCTAGAGACAGACAGACAAACTAATGGGCAACACCATCAATTAATATACACCACAAAACTCTTTTGTAGTGAGGAGGGAAATAAAACATTGGAGAACAGCCGAGGAATTTTTATTTGTTTTACCCCATAAATTATTCCCTACTCGTCCCCATAACAAATACAAAAATTTGACCCCAGAATGAGAGAGAGAATTCTGATGGTGTTGTTTTTACCATTTACTTAACAAGTGTATAAGTGTAATGTCATGTACGCTAACTTTACTTAATTACTGGTGGTCGTTTTTACTACGTGTGTAAGTGTGTAAGTGTTGTGTCGTGTGCGCTGACTTTACTTACATGCTGGTGGTCGTTTATGTACTCTTAAGTGTAAATGCTGTGTTTGTTTATTTATCTTATTCACTTATTTACTTACTTAAAGGCATATATAGAGAGAGTGGTGAGTGGGAAGGTGAGATAAAGGGTAACATATATAGAGAGAGGGGTGAGTGGGAAGGTGAGATAAAGGGTAACATATATAGAGAGAGGGGTGAGTGGGAAGGTGAGATAAAGGGTAAAGTATAAAGAGAAAGAGAATTAAAAGTTGGTGAAAGGGAGCGGGAGGAGAGAGGGAGGGAGGGGGGAGGAGAGAGGGAGGCCAGAGGGAGGAAGGGAGGGGAGAGGGAGGAGAGAGGGAGGGAGGGAGGGAGGGAGGAGAGAGGGAGGGGAGAGAGGGAGGGAGGGAGGAGAGAGGGAGGGAGGGGAGAGGGAGGGAGGGAGGGAGGGAGGGAGGAGAGAAGGAGGGAGGAGAGAGGGAGGGAGGGGAGAGGGAGGAGAGAGGGAGGGAGGGGAGAGGGAGGAGAGAGGGAGGGAGGAGAGAGGGAGGGAGGGTGGGAGGAGAGAGGGAGGAGGAGAGGGAGGGAGGGAGGGAGGAGAGAGGAAGGGAGGGAGGGGAGAGAGAGAGGAGAGAGGTAGGGAGGGAGGGAGGAGAGAGGGAGGGAGGGAAGGAGGAGGAAGGGAGGGAGGAGAGAGGGAGGAGAGAGAGAGGGAGGGAGGGAGGGAGGGAGGAGAGAGGGGGGGAGGGAGGGAGGGAGGGAGGAGTGTGAGCTGAGAGTGCAGTGAGATGAGGAAAGGCTGAGGTGAGAGATTGTGAGAGGGGATGAAAGGCTAGGAAATACCTCACCCGAGAGAGAGAGAGAGAGAGAGAGAGAGAGAGAGAGAGAGAGAGAGCGAGAGAGAGAGAGAGAGAGAGAGAGAGAGAGAGAGAGAGAGCGAGAGAGAGAGGGGTTGAGAAATACTTCAGTTAAGAAAAAAACAGAGAGACAGAAGGTGAGAGGTTGTGAGAGAGTAAGAGAGTGAGGGGGAGAGACAGGTTTAAGACCAGTGTACTGGGCCGCTGTGTCAACCAGGTAGGTTCTGACCTTTAATTAATAGGTCCATCCACCACCGATTACCTGAGTCAACTGTGTGTGACCATAAGATAAGTCTCTCTCTCTCTCTCTCTCTCTCTCTCTCTCTCTCTCTCTAATTATTAGATATATTTTGGATGGTTAGTGAATTTTTTCAAATCTTTGTCTTTATTTTTTATTGTTTTTGACTTTTACTTTTTATTATTTTTTGTTTTGTTATTTTTGTTCTCCAATATTGAGGGGTTGTCGTGTGGGTTAGTGAAGACCCTTGTACCGATGGTGAATATTTCAGGAGCACCGAGGCGCTTGGTGAGGTCCCCTTCCTGGTGAATTATTCAACACCAGCTATATCTGGAACACACACACACACACACACCTGAGACTCCACCATAGAGACCTGGGACCTCACCTCACCCACTTGAGTGCGTGAAGTCCTGTGACAATAGACCTCGTGGTGTCCCCATGATGCTACGACACCACTTAGTGAATGAGTTGCTACACCACGTGATGCCCCTCATAACACCATCTGTGAGGGAATTACTGCGCCATGTGATGCCCCTCATAACATCATCTGTGAGGGAATTACTACACCACATCAGGCCCCTCATACACCATCTGTGAGGGAATTACTACACCACATCAGGCCCCTCATAACACCATCTGTGAGGGAATTACTACACCACAACAGGCCCCTCATAACACCATCTGTGAGGGAATTACTACACCACATCAGGCCCCTCATACACCATCTGTGAGGGAATTACTACACCACATCAGGCCCCTCATACACCATCTGTGAGGGAATTACTACACCACATCAGGCCCCTCATAACACCATCTGTGAGGGAATTACTACACCACATCAGGCCCCTCATACACCATCTGTGAGGTAACTACTCCATCATCAGGTCCCTCGTAACACCATCTGTGAGGGAGTTACTACACTACGTGTCTGCTGTTCAACACCTCAGCTCACATGATCTACGTATGTTAACATTAATCTGTATGTTCACTGTATGTTCCTTCACCTTTCTCTAATGAAGGCTTTTGTTAAACCACCAATGTATGTAATAAGTCATTTATGTCCAATGTATATTTTCAGCCTTCGGGCTGCAAACTTTTTCAATAAACCGTTTATTATTATTATTATTATTATTAATACACACACAAAACTCAATACTAAGTCTCGTCATCTAGAAAATTGGCTGAAAAGATTACACCTTCATGCGACCCTGTGTGTGTGTGTGTGTGTGTGTGTGATAATAATATTAATAATAATTAACGGTTTATTGAAAGAGCTTGGCAGCCAGAAGGCTGAAAATATACAGTTACATAATTGGGGAATGGGTTTCGAATTACAAATAATATACAAGTAACATAAGTGATACAAATAAGATATATAATAACTAGATGGGGAAAAGCTCAAACTGCAGTGCATTTCAACATAGTGACAGTGCAAGAAGTAGTGAGCCATGATTTTATCGAATTTAAAACTTTCCCCTCGATACCATGAGCCTAAATTTTTCTCAGAATCCTCTGATGCGGTACTTAGACTTTAGCAAAGCATTTGACAGAGTACCGCATCAGAGGCTTCTGAGAAAAATTAAGGCTCATGGTATCGAGGGGAAAGTTTTAAATTGGATAAAATCATGGCTCACCGATAGAGCGCAGAGGGTCAGCGTAGATGGTGTTAAATCTGAGTGGGGCCGTGTAACCAGTGGGGCTCCCCAGGGGTCAGTACTAGGCCCACTCTTGTTCATAATCTACATAAACGATTTATATACTGGGATCAGCAGTGACATAAGCAAGTTTGCGGATAACACCAAAATAGGGCGGCAAATTAATTCAGGGCAGGATGCAAATGCATTACAGGAGGATCTAAATAAACTGCAGGGGTGGTCTGAAAAATGGCAAATGAAATTCAACACCAGCAAGTGCAGCGTACTTAATATTGGAAGAACAAATACTTATAATGTATACAGCCTTAACAACATCAACCTAGAGAAGTCGACTTGTGAAAGAGACCTTGGGGTACTTGTAAGCCCGGACCTACGGCCTAGAAAACAGTGCGTTAATGTTCGAAATAAGGCAAACAGAGTATTGGGTTTTATATCTAGAAGTGTAACAAGAGTGCAGAGGTCTTATTGCAACTATATCTTGCGCTAGTCAGGCCGCACCTCGATTATGCGGTTCAGTTCTGGTGCCCCTATTATAGAATGGATATAAATTCACTAGAGTCGGTGCAGCGAAGAATGACAAAAATGATTCCGGGACTTAGAAACCTTCCATATCAGGATAGGTTAAATAAACTTAACTTGCATTCCCTAGAAAGACGAAGAGTGCGGAGAGATATGATAGAAGTATTTAAGTGGGTGAAGGGAATCAATAAAGGGGATATAGATAAAGTTCTTATAATATCCGAGCAGGATAGGACTTGGAGCAACGGATTCAAGTTGGATAAGTTTAGGTTTAGGAGGGAGATAGGAAGAAACTGGTTCACAAATAGGGTGGTGGACGAGTGGAACAAGCTTAGCAACTTTGTAGTAAGTGCTGGAACTCTGGAAAGTTTCAAAAGGAGGCTAGATAGATTCATGGATGATAGAGTGGTAGTAACTCTCGACAGGAGCTGCCATGCACAGGCCAACCGGCCTATTGCAGACTCCTTATTTTCTTATATTCTTATGTTCTTATGTTTACTGGGAGTGAATACACTGGTTTATTACAAGTTATTGATAATTTTTTCAATGGTTGGGACTGGGCTGTTCTGTGTGTGTGTGTGTGGTTCACCTTCTCATGTATACAATACAACAGGTATACACACCCAACACCAGGAAGTACCAATCAGTTACGTACAGTTAAGTGAGTCATGTCACAGTTAAGGGGGACAGTTAATAAAGTTAAGGGAAACAGTTATATCACCACCCCCCTCCCCAACAGGTGAAGCAGCAGCTATGGAAACACAAATTGAAATAAAGATTGACTGAACCAACTGTTTGAAGTCGTGGGTTGAGGGTGACCAGCTGACACGAGGGGTTCTGGAGGTCACGAGGCCACATAGTCTACCTTCCTGACATCATTAGGGGAGAGGGGATGGGTCTTGAGAGGTCAGGTTAATGGGTATGGAGTATGTGTGTGTGTGTGTGTGTGTGTGTGTGTGTGTGTGTGTGTGTGTGTGTGTTTGTTATTTTAGGAAGAATTCCTGAAGTCTATTGGCTACTGGCAAGTGATGGGTTCTTAAATTCTCTCTCTCTCTCTCTCTCTCTCTCTCTCTCTCTCTCTCTCTCTCTCTCTCTCTCTCTCTCTCTCTCTCTCTCTCTCTAAAATAATTTTTTAGGTGCTCAATAACTAATGTAAACATCTCCCCTCTCTCCCCCTTACTCTCTCTCCCCTCGTCCTTGTACTTCTCTCTCCTCTCTCCCTCCCCTGAGTCTCTAAACTCTCTTGCCCTCTTTCTCTGCCTTTTCTTCCCCTCCTCCCCCACAGGTAGATCTAGTTGTATATATACATGTGCAGTATAGAGAGAGAAATGAGACGATAGTGTCACACATAACAAGCACTGGCTGAACAAATGGGCCAACACAACTTACTCTAAACTTATGGGGAAATCTATACCTTGCCACTGCCTACCTTGAGGAAAATGGCGGTGATGTGGAGTGCTTTGATCTCTCCAAGTGTTTTGAAATGTCTATAGTGGTAAGTTAAAACAAGTGTGGTAATTGCTATGAACGAGAACAACCTTCGTATTGAACTTGTGTGGATTGTTCCTCATGTTGGAAATATAAGAAACATGACTTAATAGACCGGCCAATGAGTCAGCAAAATAGAAAATATAGGTCGTGACCTTGAACTGTCTAATGCTGTACTTAAAAACATAATTATGTTCAAATCATGAACTCTTATCTACAGTAGAAGAACTGAGTAATGCACACAGAGAACTGACAGTTGTACTGTAGCAATAGTAAATATGACAAATTTGGTGGCAAGAGGTACCGGTATGGCCAGCACAAAGACAGAACCAGACAATATGATGTAGTTGTGGCCAGAATTAGGGTAAGGTGCAGACACATTTGGCAAGTTAGTGGCGCTGAACCCATACCGGAACATTAAACTTGGACATTATTATTATTGAAAGTGACGCTGACAAAGACTTGTGACCACTGTGTTACCTCCCCATGAACCTCTGTCCAGCGCGGCAGTAATAACACCCACAGTGACAACACCTCCCTCAACTACTCAGGTTAAGCAAAATTGTCCAACAATATTGTTAGTAAAGTTGTTGAACCAAACTATATTCCTCTTACCTGGCCCTTCTTTATCACCTTCTCCTTCCCGTATCTTCACTCCACTTTCCCTCTCTCCTACCTGTCTCCTCCTCATTCTTCCTCATCAGGACCCTCTCACTATTAATCCCTCGAGTACAAAGTCTTGCCTCTTCAAATACAACGTCAGCATACTCAAGTGTGTGTGTGTGTGTGTGTGTGTGTGAGTGTGTGTGTGTGTGTGTGTGTGTGTGTGAGTGTTCAGAGACAACATTCATTGTACTGTAAATCGTTCTTAATGTTGCCTTAGAATAATTACGAATAAAATAACTCAAGTCAAAGATGTAATTTTAAGTTAAAGGTTAAAACCCACTATTAGGATAACCTTCCTGGTTGGTTTAGGTTTAATAATAACGTTTTGCCGAACCTAAACCAGGTGAGGTGGTAGTTTTAACCTTCACCGTTCAGTTAAGATTTCCTCATGGAAGTGTGGCTGACGTAATGGTAAAATGTGGACAAGAAACAGTAACTTGATCACATTTAAGGCCAACGAGGCTAAATTCTCATCCGGTATCAATAAGATCATAAGAAAATATAATTGAAAAACGGCTAACCTAATATTATATCGCATCCAATGACTGTACTGAAGAAACCATTTTAATAATTGAACAAGCGGAGTTATCAGAGGCAAGATCGACAACGCCACATCTGCATCACCAAATTCTTCAGAAAATAATAATTCTTGGAGTTTAATAATGGTGTACATCTCCCGTCTGACCAAATATAAATAATGTGACATTTGTCGGGGTGTATAACAAGATAAACAATCCCTTGATTGAGGAAATGAGGAAGGTCACCGTGTCCACCGTACCCAGAATGTTCCAACACTCCGCCAGGGGGACAGGTGTACCTATTAATATATTAAGTGGTCACATCTGTCTCTGTCAACAGTGTGAGTGAAGGATGGGAGCTGGTCACAGTTCATCAGTTTCCTATACAGTTTTAATGAAGTTGAATACAGATACTCGGAATGATTTAATTGTACCTTGTGTTTATTAAACTAAAATGTTTGGTGAAAGACTTTGGCTGATGAGGCACAATAATACATTATACTGTAGCGCCAAGAGACTCGGGTCAACAGGTGAAAATTCTTAATATTGCTTGAAAAAAAAGGAACATATGAAGATTAGACACCCCAGATCACTTCACCTTACGGTTAAACAACCTAATTCCACCTTGGTTGATTAGGTTAGGTTAGGTTAGGTTAGGTTATGTTAGGTTAGGTTAGGTTAGGTTCTTCTTGTTGAAGAGTAAACAATGAATAGTCTTTGTGAAACATTAAAAAAGAGTCATACACTACACCCACCCCCTCCACCCACGTCATACACTACACTCACCCCCTCCACCCACCTCATACACTACACCCACCACCTCCACCCACCTCATACACTACACCCACCACCTCCACCCACGTCATACACTACACCCACCCCCTCCACCCACCTCATACACTACACCCACCACCTCCACCCACCTCATACACTACACCCACCCCCTCCACCCACCTCATACACTACACCCACCCCCTCCACCCACCTCATACACAACACCCACCACCTCCACCCACGTCACACACTACACCCACCTTATACACTACACCCACCACCTCCACCCACCTTATACACTACACCCACCACCTCCACCCACCTCATACACTACACCCACCACCTCCACCCACCTTATACACTACACCCACCACCTCCACCCACCTTATACACTACACCCACCACCTCCACCCACCTTATACACTACACCCACCACCTCCACCCACCTTATACACTACACCCACCACCTCCACCCACCTTATACACTACACCCACCACCTCCACCCACCTTATACACTACACCCACCACCTCCACCCACCTTATACACTACACCCACCACCTCCACCCACCTTATACACTACACCCACCACCTCCACCCACCTTATACACTACACCCACCACCTCCACCCACCTTATACACTACACCCACCACCTCCACCCACCTCATACACTACACCCACCACCTCCACCCACCTTATACACTACACCCACCACCTCCACCCACCTTATACACTACACCCACCACCTCCACCCACCTTATACACTACACCCACCACCTCCACCCACCTTATACACTACACCCACCACCTCCACCCACCTTATACACTACACCCACCACCTCCACCCACCTTATACACTACACCCACCACCTCCACCCACCTCATACACTACACCCACCACCTCCACCCACCTTATACACTACACCCACCACCTCCACCCACCTTATACACTACACCCACCACCTCCACCCACCTTATACACTACACCCACCACCTCCACCCACCTTATACACTACACCCACCACCTCCACCCACCTTATACACTACACCCACCCCCTCCACCCACCTTATACACTACACCCACCACCTCCACCCACCTCATACACTACACCCACCACCTCCACCCACCTCATACACTACACCCACCCCCTCCACCCACCTTATACACTACACCCACCACCTCCACCCACCTCATACACTACACCCACCACCTCCACCCACCTTATACACTACACCCACCACCTCCACCACCTTATACACTACACCCACCACCTCCACCCACCTTATACACTACACCCACCACCTCCACCCACCTCATACACTACACCCACCACCTCCACCCACCTCATACACTACACCCACCCCCTCCACCCACCTTATACACTACACCCACCACCTCCACCCACCTCATACACTACACCCACCACCTCCACCCACCTTATACACTACACCCACCACCTCCACCCCCCTTATACACTACACCCACCACCTCCACCCACCTCATACACTACCCCCACCACCTCCACCCACCTTATACACTACACCCACCACCTCCACCCACCTTATACACTACACCCACCCCCTCCACCCACCTTATACACTACACCCACCACCTCCACCCACCTCATACACTACACCCACCACCTCCACCCACCTCATACACTACACCCACCCCCTCCACCCACCTTATACACTACACCCACCACCTCCACCCACCTCATACACTACACCCACCACCTCCACCCACCTCATACACTACACCCACCCCCTCCACCCACCTCATACACTACACCCACCACCTCCACCCACCTCATACACTACACCCACCCCCTCCACCCACCTCATACACTACACCCACCCCCTCCACCCACCTCATACACTACACCCACCACCTCCACCCACCTCATACACTACACCCACCCCCTCCACCCACCTCATACACTACACCCACCCCCTCCACCCACCTTATACACTACACCCACCACCTCCACCCACCTCATACACTACACCCACCACCTCCACCCACCTCATACACTACACCCACCCCCTCCACCCACCTCATACACTACACCCACCCCCTCCACCCACCTCATACACTACACCCACCCCCTCCACCCACCTTATACACTACACCCACCTATATCATCCAGTATCGTTAATAGTGGCCATATCTGTCAGTTTCTGTGTGTGTGTGTGTGTGTGTGTGTGTGTGTGTGTGTGTGTGTGTGTGTGTGTGTGTGTGTGTGTGTGTAATAATAATAATAATAATAAACGGTTTATTAATAGAGTTGCAGCCGGTGGCTGAAAATATTCAGACTTACATTTGATTTAGACAATGATATGCGTTTAATACATTTACAGGGCTGTACAGTACATAAATCAGGAGTTGTTTATTATTTTAACAATAGATGGGATGGTGCTGTTCTTATATCTATCGGTGCGGGCTCTTGTGGGCTGTATTTTGTTGTAGTGGCGGACTGCGCGAGGTGGGCGGGGGGCTGCAGGTGGCAGGTGGCAGGAGGTGTGTGTGTGTGTGTGTGTGTGTGTGTGTGTGTGTGTGCGTGTCCAAAATGTCAAGAAAATAAAACAACATCAAACTTAATAAAAAACCCACAAGTGAGAATGCCTCAAATGACGCATATTCAGGGTCACCCCACGCAATACGTGTTCAGGTTGGCACAATGCACAAACTGTCTCCTCGTCGAAAAGTTGGAATGTAATTAAGCAACTTATCAAATTTCTTACCTTACCAAGAAGAAGACTGAAGCATTATTTACATGTTAATTACTCTTAACTAAGGCGAGAAGGTATAAAACTTTGGACACACTTGGCTAAGTGGTTTTGTATGTTGCGTGATTGATGGTGAGGTAGTGGATTCGAATCCCGGGTCAGTGGGTGTTACCTGCATCATTTAGAATAGTAAATTACAGGTTTTGAGTCTTCATTAACCTACAGAGACACGTAAACAGGTGAGAGTCCTGGCTGAGTGGTTTGATAAGATGTGTCTCTAGATCTTGAAGTCCTGGGTTCGACTCCTGTGTCAGTTTGTCTTAATTACTGTGGACAGGTGCGTAACAGGTGACACTCTTGGCTGAGTGGTGACACATGATCACCTTATGAAATCCGATATCACGCGTTCGAGACCCGCCGAGGCTGCCACACACCTGATTTCACTCGTCACATGTGTTAACGGGTGTTACCTGCTCACTCGTCACAGGTGTTAACGGGTGTTACCTGCTCACTCGTCACAGGTGTTAACGGGTGTTACCTGCTCACTCGTCACAGGTGTTAACGGGTGTTACCTGCTCACTCGTCTTAGATGGTAGATCGTAGGTGGCGTGTGTGAAACAGTGTGTTTGTATGTGTGTGTGAGGGGGGGCTGTTTGTGTGTATGTGTATGTGTATCTGTGGCTGTGCGTGTGCTTGTGTGTGTTTGTATGTCAAGTAACAGTAACGAAGGACTAACAGTTAACTTTTTCCTTCCCACACACACAAAAAAAGTTTCAGATAATAAATTCTCAACCATTTACCTCATAAATCGATAAAACAATTTAACTATTTAAATATTATATTCCTGTGATGGCTGCTAATACCACAGGTGAGTGTTGCATATCATTATCTTCCGCCACCACAACCCGTTACCATGCTTTACATTCTCAAAGGTTCCTCCTGTGATTACTCCTCGTAAGTGAAGATGTAAGTCGTAAGATAAAACACATATTTTATTACATGTACTGAGTCTTTTACATAGATTTTTTTGCCTTAATTTTCTCTCCTAACTGGTGCTAAGTGACCGTACCCAGTTAAGGTAGAGTGTAACTTTGACTTCTACATCATCTCTCAAGTCAGGCAGTTAGACACAGTCTTACACGTTCGATTACGAGAGAAAAAAATCATTGTAGGACCGTTGGTGGCGCAGGACCCCGACTGGCTGGAGAATTTACGAGTGCAGCACCAGCACCAGCGGCCGTCGGTAATGATACACTTATTTAATGGAACTGTGCTGAGTAGTGGAGGAGGGGGGGGTGGAAGTGGGGAAGCAGGGGAGGAAGGGGGAGAAGTGGGGAAGCAGGGGGAGGAAGGGGGGGAAGTGGGGAAGCAGGGGGAGGAAGGGGGGTGGAAGTGGGGAAGCAGGGGAGGAAGGGGGGGAAGTGGGGAAGCAGGGGGGAAGTGGGGGGGAAGTGGGGAAGCAGGGGGGGAAGTGGGGAAGCAGGGGAGGAAGGGGGGGAAGTGGGGAAGCAGGGGGAGGAAGGGGGGGGGAAGTGGGGAAGCAGGGGGGGAAGTGGGGAAGCAGGGGGAGGAAGGGGGGGAGGAAGTGGGGAAGCAGGGGGAGGAAGTGGGGAAGCAGGGGGAGGAAGGGGGGGGAAGTTATTCTTTTATCATAAATTTTTCTCTTTTCTTAAGGGGTTAGTTAATTATGTATAAACTCTCTCTCTCTCTCTCTCTCTCTCTCTCTCTCTCTCTCTCTCTCTCTCTCTCTCTCTCTCTTCTAATCACCAAGTATGTCCATGAACACAGAAATGATCACAACCACAAAAAATCCCACAGATTGACGCTTTAACTTAATATAATCGCGGTCTTGCATTACCTGATTTTATACAGGAAGAGACACAAAAAATTTTAATGAATAAATGTATAATTAATGATAAGGTATTTGTCCTCGCCTCCCTCTCTCAGGATGGGGGGAGGCGTTCACTGTACCTGGTGAAGGCTGTAAGGGCAGTTTGTTAATGATTACCTTTGTCCTATGACTTGTGGTAACGTACACAGATGTTGACGTATGAGCGTGTGTGTGTGTGTGTGTGTGCTGTTGTTGGTGGTGTGGGTCTAATATCGTAATGGACTGGACTGAGCGGGGAGGGAGAGGGGGGCGGGTTGTAGGAGAGTATACACACACACATGACAGACAGACAGATACTGACAGGAGTGACCTATATTTTTCCCAGACATTTAACCTCAGTCACTTTAGATCCTCCTCCTTCCGATCTCTCTCTCTCTCTCTCTCTCTCTCTGTCTCTCTCTCTCTCTCTCTCTCTCTCTTGACAAGGGTGGTGGGGGGATGACACCTTGGATTAAGACCTCTGACATCAAAACACTTGACTGATGAGGTCTTCTTGTTCTGGCTGCGATTTTCATTTGTTTTGAAAGAATTTGATCCCGTGACGATTAGGAACAACCCCCCCCCCCCCCCCTGTTTATTTCAACTGATGATGAAATACCCTTTTCCTATTTGGGGGTTATGGTATGGTATGGTTTGGTATGGTATGGTTTGGTATGGTTTGGTTTGGTTTGGTATGGTATGGTATGGTATGGTTTGGTATGGTATGGTATGGTTTGGTATGGTATGGTATGGTATGGTATGGTTTGGTATGGTATGGTATGGTTTGGTATGGTATGGTATGGTATGGTATGGTTTGGTATGGTTTGGTATGGTATGGTATGGTTTGGTTTGGTATGGTTTGGTATGGTATGGTATGGTTTGGTTTGGTATGGTTTGGTGTGGTATGGTATGGTTTGGTTTGGTATGGTTTGGTATAGTATGGTATGGTTTGGTTTGGTATGGTATGGTTTGGTCAAGTCAGGCTATATTAGTTTAGGTTAGGTTAGGATATGGTTTGGTTTGGTTAATTTTTTATGTTAGGTTAAGTAAGGTCAGGTTAGGTTAGGTAAGGTAAGGTTAGGTTGGGTTAGGTAAGGTTAGGTTAGGTTAGGTTAGGTTAGGTTAGGTTAGGTTAACCTAGGTAAGCTTAGTATAGTTTAGGTTAGCGTTTTAGTCATTAATCTTCAGATGAAATAAGCTGGGGGCAGAGGGCGAGGCTACTCAAATAACCCTCTTTGTAAGCCCTGACCTTAACCCTGATCCTGACCTTAACCCTGACCCTGACATTAACCCTAATCCTAGACCTTAACCCCTCCTCCTCCCCCCTGAAAAAACATCACAGCTAGAGGAAACAGGGAGAATAATGACCCATCCAACAAGACAGGAAACACGAGAGACCTTCTGGACGCCGACGAGGAGGAAACAGAAGCATATCCGTGTGGTGTAAAAGGTAACAAGTACGTCATGGTCTACAAGTCGGAAGGAAGTGAGATTTATCTCTTTTAAGTCAGAGGCGGAAGAGACCTATAATAATCATAATAGCGACCCGACACCTGATATGTTAGAGGCTAGCGTGGTGTGTGTGTGTGTGTGTGTGTGTAATAATAATAAAAATAATAATAATAATAATAATAATAATAATAATAATAATAATAATAATAATAATAATAATAATAATAATAATTAACGGTTTATTGAAAGAGCATAGCAGCCAGAAGGCTGAAAATATACAGTTACATAATTGGGGAATGGGTCTCTTGATTAACAAATAATATACAAGTAACATAAGTGATACGAATATGATATATAATAACTAGGTGGGGAGAAGCTCAAACTACAGGGCATTTCAACATAGTAGCAGTGCAAAATGTAAGGTTGACTAGGAGTGAATACACTGGTTGATTACAAGTTATTGATAATTTTTACAATGGTTGGGACTGGGCTGTTTTTATAGCAATCAGTTCGTGCTCGTATGGGCTGGATGCGGTTGTTGTGTCGAACAGCAATTCTCTGGCTAGGGATCTCAGGTGGTAGTAGGAGCCGGTGTCGAGGATGGTGCAGAAGCTTCTTACCAAATTTGCAGATGAGGTCGTGGTGATGGTCAGTGAGAGCCGAGAGGGTCAGTGTGTAGAGCGCTTCTTGATATGTGGAGTAGGAAGGGGAGAGAATAATCTTGCATGCCCTCTTTTGCACTTTTTCTAGGTGTTTTCGTTGTGTGGCATTTAGGGGAGAAGACCAAGAAGGGGAGGCATAGGTGAGCTTGGAAAGTATGACTGTTGAGTAAACACTGAGGCGCTCGGGGGCAGGAACTCCCGGGAACTTGAGTCGGCGGAAGAGGTGGAGACGGAAACTGGAGGTATTGACAACTTCACTGACGTGTGGTTTTCAATTTAGTTTGTTGTCTATGGTGACGCCGAGGAGCTTCGTGGAATCTACAACCTGGAGTGTGTTGGGACCTGAAGTAATGGAAGGGGGTGGGACAACGTCGGAGGAGAGGTTGATGTGCATAACCATGGTCTTGGTATGGTTGATGGTGACGTGGTTGTTGGTGGCCCTGTTTTGGAGACTTCAATAAATCCATGAAGGGCGGTATAGTCGGGAGCAAAATTGTTGACACTGATCCCAATGGTGGAGTCGTCGACATATTTCCAGCGAGCAGGGCCTTCTCTTAGAGCATCATTGATAAGCATAAGAAAGCATAGTGGTCCCATCTTGGTGCCTTGGGGGACGCCGCAGGTGAGCGACTGAAAGGTGGAGAAAGCCCCTCGGAAGCGTACAGATTGGCGTCGGTTACTGAGGAAGTCTGTAAGCCATGGTATAAGACTTCTTCGAAACCCGAGGTCGGTAGCTTTGTTGATGATTAAATTGTGGTCGACTAAGTGTGTGTGTGTTTGATATTGCAAGTCCAGGCCAGACCAACACAACCACACAGATACACATATTGAATTTCACACGACAACCTGTATACGTGACCAGTAAATAATTAAGTAAAAAAGTATAAGTAACATACAGTGATACTTCCATCGTCACATAACACTTATAATCTCCCGCACTTACAAAAAAAAAAGTCTATCACCCGTGAAAGACATACCTCAGTCAAGTCACGAGAGGTGGGGGTTGGTCTCCCTACAAACTCCAGCCAGAAGAAGTTACCGAGTTATTCCCTCATCGGAAGAAAATTTGAGGGACAGTAATGAACAAATGAGTGACGGGCGGAACCTCACCTAATTGCGCGTATCTGTCTGTCTGTTTGTTTGTCTTTACGTGGTGCTCGTACTTGACATCTGTCGCTAGTAGTGCTGACAGATGCGTCAGGTACATCTGGAATTCACTAATTAGGCCATCTCCCAAAATTTACCTGTACCTTACACCTGTTCTCAAGACCTGGGTATTTTTGTCTCGTTTTTATCACGTGTTTAGTTAGTTGAGAGAGAGAGAGAGAGAGAGAGAGAGAGAGAGAGAGAGGAACAAGTTCTCGTCAATTCTATAAGGTACAACAATAACCATGCCCACAGCTGGTCACTATCGCCGCCAGCCGTCCCACCACCATCACGGGTTTACTGTGCACGGTGTAATGGATGTGACGATCTTTTGTTAATGTTTTTTTTCTCGTTAACAAAAGCGCCTCAGAGGAAACAAAAGTCCTCCGAGACGTAAACGAACTTGTACTGTGACTTGAAAGGATATCCAAAAGTAGCCACATTCTTGCCAAAGTTGGCTATATACCTCGGCCACGTTGTGTTTAGTTCCACTTGGCTTGAGACAGAGTATAATGTAATTTCAGAATGCTATAGTTTCCCCCTGATACTAAGACCAGGTGAATGTTTTCTGTTGATGTGAGTCGATAACCTTCCTTGCACTAAGCTGGCCTCATTAAAGTTGTTGTTTTCTGTAGCACAATGAAGCTGACTGTTAGTGTATATAAAGGTGGTGGCTGCAGGAGGAGTTAGTCGTTACATTAAGGTCATAATACAGATGGTCGCTACAGGAGCGTCATTAGGAAATAGCTGGTCTTGTCATTGTTGTTTCAGTCGACCACTACACCACAGCACGAATGTAGGACGTTTGGGCTGCAGGACGTTTGGTTATGTTAGATTAGATTAGGTTAGGTTAGGTTAGGTTAAGTGAAAGTTATGTCAACACAGGTCAACATAGGCGGCATCTTAACCATTCATTATTCATGACACCGGAATTGCGTCACAGCCTCTACACCTGGAGACGACCCTTCTGGGTTATTCATTCACCTAATGGGTCTTCGGTACCTGCCGCGTGAGGAGACCTTTATTCTCCTTTATGTTATTCACGTATTTTCTGACTTATTTTGAGGTTCTTCACTTGTTTTCTTCCTTATTTTGTTGTTATTAACTTTTTTTTTATGTTAATTACTTGTTTTTTTACCTATCCTGTCCCCCTCCCTATGTATGTATTGTATGTCCATCCATTCTTCTATCTGTCTACCTCGCCAGTCACCTCTAACTCAAACGCTCATCCTTTCATATTCTTGTATCAAAGAATATGAATATAAGTTAAGGCATAACCATGACAAAGTTTAAATGTAAAGGTTAAGAGTATCTAGGAGTTTGCCTACTTTGGTATACTAGGTATATAGTGAGTCGGAGTGTATCAGGTGTGCAGTTTAAAATACTCTGAACATGTGTGCAGATCTAAGTCAATAAAGTATCTATCTACTGTGTCTGTCTGTCTGTCTGTCTGTCAATTAACACCTGCTGTGAGTAAGTCAGTGAGTAAGTCAGTGAGTCAGTCAGTCAGTGAACATTGTCAGCACCTCCGCCAATACATGCTGGTCTGACACCCTCATTTGTCTCCCGTCACTCGAGGTCGATCTACTTCTTTCACGCTTCCTTACTGTGATGAAAGGAAGGAAGGAAGGAAGGAAGGAAGGAAGGAACAAACAAACGAAGGAAGGGAGGCGAAGGAAGGGAGGCGAAGGAGGAAGAAGATTAAAGGAAAAAGGAATAACAGATATGTGAGACGATGAAGAAAGGGAAGGCAGGAAGAGGTTTAGGATGGATGAAGAATGAGGAGGAGCAGAAGAGGATGAGGGAGCGAGGGAAGTGTAGAACGGTGGAGGAGGGGTGAGAGAGGTTAGAGAGACGGGATAGAGGGGGAGAGAGAGAGAGGGGAGTTAGGGGGAGAGGGACGTCCCCATGATCAAGTTTAACTCAAGAAGAAGGAACATCAAGCTCACTCCCCCACTCCCTCACTCCCCCATACACTCACCAACCCACCCACTCCCTCACTCCCTCACTCCCCCATACACTCACCAACCCACCCACTCCCTCACTCACTCACTCCCCATACACTCACCAACCCACCCACTCCCTCACTCCCTCACTCCCCCATACACTCACCAACCCACCCACTCCCTCACTCACTCACTCCCCATACACTCACCAACCCACCCACTCCCTCACTCCCTCACTCCCCCATACACTCACCAACCCACCCACTCCCTCACTCCCTCACTCCCCCATACACTCACCAACCCACCCACTCCCTCACTCCCCATTCAGAAATTATTCCCCAAAAATTATTCCAAATCGTCATAAATCACTTAAACAAAAAGAAGCTAAAGACCAATTATATCCTCCACCTGAATGTAATTAAGAGTCATTCCATTCACCTGTCCGTAATTACAGTAGATGAATGGTTACAAACAGGTTTATACACCACCTTTGTAACCTCAGGTACGCTGTAATCGAATCGTATTAGTATTATTCTCTTTCCTTCTTTTCTTCCCTCCTCTCTTTCCTTTCTTTCCTCCTTCGGTGTATTTTCCTTCCTTCCTTCTCTCTCCCATCTGTCCTTCCTTCCTCCCAACCTTTTTTTCTTCCCTCCCTAACTTCCACCTACCCTCTTCCTGCCATCTTTCTTTCCCCCCCTTCTTTCCGTCCTTCTTTCTGTCACTCCCTCCTTCCATCCATCATTCCTTCCTTCTCTACTTCACCATCTAGGGAAAATATTTTGTAGACGACCATTAACACCCAACAATGGCTCTCTCTCTCTCACCATACTTATCTCCCCTTTCTCGCTACCATCAAGCCTCCTTCCCCCCATCCCAATGCCGCCCACCCTCCCCCCCCGCGCCCTCTAATCCCCCTCACCCACACCTCTCTCATCCACACCCCCCTAACCCACACCCCTCTAACTCACATCTCCCTCACCCACACCCCTCTCACCCACACCCCTCTCACCCACAACCCTTTCACCCACACCCCCTCACCCACACCCCCCTCACCCACACCCCCCTCACCCACAACCTCTCACCCACACCCCTCTCACCCACACCCCTCTCACCCACACCCCCCTCACCCACACCCCTCTCACCCACACCCCTCTCATCCACACCCCCCTCACCCACACCCCTCTCACCCACACCCCTCTCACCCACACCCCTCTCACCCACACCCCCCTCACCCACACCCCTCTCACCCACACCCCTCTCACCCACACCCCTCTCATCCACACCCCCCTCACCCACACCCCCCTCACCCACACCCCTCTCACCCACACCCCTCTCACCCACACCCCTCTCACCCACACCCCCCTCACCCACACCCCCCTCACCCACACCCCCCTCACCCACACCCCCCTCACCCACACCCCTCTCACCCACACCCCTCTCACCCACACCCCTCTCACCCATCCTTACAGGGACAGTGAAGACCCTTGACTATTCACTAATGAACTGGAACACCGTAGAGCCATTCACCTGCGTCATTACCACCATTCATCAGGTATCAAAAGGTATTGGAATCTCTCTCTCTCTCTCTCTCTCTCTCTCTCTCTCTCTCTCTCTCTCTCTCTCTCTCTCTCTCTCTCTCTTTTTTCTCATCACTATTATTATTATCAAATTTATTAGTAATTATTGTTGGTAAATTTTATAACCACCACCACAGTCATCATCATCACCACCACAATCCCCACCACCACCATCACCACAGTCCACACTATCACCACCGTCACATCATCATAACCACCACCACCATCACCACCATCACCAAAATCCCCCCCATCATCACAATCACCACCGTCACCACCACCGTCATCACCACCACCATCATACCACACACCAGCCCCACACAACCAAAATTAGGTGGACCAACTCACACCAAAACCATTACTCGACAAAACCACTCCATAAAACCACTTGTTATGCATTTACAAATAACTTTTCTTTTTTTTCCTTTTTTTTACTGAATGTTGATGAGAAATATGAGTTATAAAAAAAATTTGTCTGGGTAAATATGGAGAGACAAATATTAATTAAAACTTGTATTTAGACTGTGAGGGGGAGGGGGCAGTGTGTGTGTGTGTGTGTGTGTGTTTGACGATGCCTCTGTGTACGTGTGTAACTATGGGTATATGTATGCCTTCTTTTTTGTTGGGTATATGCATGAATGCGTGAGTACTTCCGGGTACACACTGTGCATGTGTACAGTATGTGATCGTATAAACACACACACACACACACACACGGAAGGAATTTTGGAGAACCTAAATTTTATGAAGTACAGTATGATATAAACTGTAAATTTGGTGCCTATTTTAAGGAATTTTGAGCAAATTAACAATCGTTTCAATATAAAAAAACCGATGTTTATTGTATTTATTTTTCCTTTACCCAATTTAAAGGTCGGATGAATTCAGAACTTTATTATGCATTCTTGGCAACTAATTATAACCATTATTATTATTATTATTATTATTATTATTATTATTATTATTATTATTATTTTTATTATTATTATTATTTTTATTATTATTATTATTTTTTTATATAACCAAGACACTCTGGGAAGGGATTTAATGCACCAATAATCACCGCAGTCACCCCCCCCCCCCCCCCGAATCACCATGAAAATGGCAACATTCTAAATGACTTCTTAATCAGTGATGCACCCAGGCACGGTAAAGGTGTGAACTGGACTAGCCTGTACTGTATTTTGATAGAGGGTTTGACTTTTTGTATCATTATGTTAGACAAAATAGACATCAACAAAACACATATACAGTATAATGAAAAAAAAATTAAATTAAATTGTAGGACTTTTGTAGAATCCCTAAAAACAATGACTTTCTAGGATTTTGAAGGACTGTAGGACCTAGCAGGCACCTTATTATATTTGTGCGTGTATATTCACATATGTGTTACAACTAATGTGTATTTGTATATGTAAGTGCTTTACAATCGTCTTCATAACAAAGTATAACACACACACACACAACTTTTATTATAATGTTAAAATCCCCCCCTCTCTCTCTCTCTATCTCTCTCTCTCTCTCTCTCTCTCAAGGTATATTACCCTTGTTTAGGTTAACTACGGACGTTGCATACTTAACAAGGCCCTCAGGCGATTGAGGGTCGTTACACACTATTGTCTTCCTATTTGTGTTCTTCAACATCCAGACTTATATACCAGGTTCTTTTTATCTTTATTTTCTTATTATTCTTTTGCTTCATTATTATTATTATTTTATTCATTTAGTTTTAGTTTTATAAGTTTCGTTTTGGTTTTTCATTTTTAGGTTCATATGACACACACACACACACGCCATTATCGTCGCTACCA
This sequence comes from Homarus gammarus, assembly GCA_958450375.1. Classification (NCBI taxonomy): domain Eukaryota; kingdom Metazoa; phylum Arthropoda; class Malacostraca; order Decapoda; family Nephropidae; genus Homarus; species Homarus gammarus. The sequence goes on along the minus strand of CAUDMG010002167.1, from coordinate 159,231 downwards.
TTACCACCACTACCATTACCACCACTACCATTACCACCACTACCATCACCACCACTACCATTACCACCACTACCATCACCACCACTACCATCACCACCACTACCATTACCACCACTACCATTACCACCACTACCATCACCACCACTACCATTACCACCACTACCATCACCACCACTACCATTACCACCACTACCATTACCACCACTACCATTACCACCACTACCATCACCACCACTACCATTACCACCACTACCATCACCACCACTACCATTACCACCACTACCATTACCACCACCAGCACCACCACTACCATTACCACCACTACCATCACCACCACTACCATTACCACCACTACCATTACCACCACTACCATCACCACCACTACCATTACCACCACTACCATTACCACCACTACCATCACCACCACAACCATCACCGCCACTACCATAACCACCACTACCATTACCACCACTACCATCACCACCACTACCATCACCACCACTACCATCACCACCACTACCATTACCACCACTACCATTACCACCACTACCATCACCACCACTACCATTGCCACCACTACCATCACCACCACTACCATTACCACCACTACCATTACCACCACTACCATCACCACCACTACCATTACCACCACTACCATTACCACCACTACCATTACCACCACTACCATTACCACCACTACCATTACCACCACTACCATTACCACCACTACCATCACCACCACTACCATTACCACCACTACCATTACCACCACTACCATTACCACCACTACCATTACCACCACTACCATCACCACCACAACCATCACCACCACTACCATTACCACCACTACCATTACCACCACTACCATCACCACCACAACCATCACCGCCACTACCATAACCACCACTACCATTACCACCACTACCATCACCACCACTACCATCACCACCACTACCATCACCACCACTACCATTACCACCACTACCATTACCACCACTACCATCACCACCACTACCATTGCCACCACTACCATCACCACCACTACCATTACCACCACTACCATTACCACCACTACCATCACCACCACTACCATTACCACCACTACCATTACCACCACTACCATTACCACCACTACCATTACCACCACTACCATCACCACCACTACCATTACCACCACTACCATCACCACCACAACCATCACCACCACTACCATTACCACCACTACCATCACCACCACTACTACCACCACCACTACTACCACCACCAGCACCACCACTACTGCCACTAACTCGCGAGGTAAAGAGATTACCAAACTATTAAACCAGTTTGTCGTGGTTTAGTTCAGGTTTTAAGAGGATGACTTGACATGGTGGTCATTGTTAGCTCTCTCTCTCTCTCTCTCTCTCTCTCATCTTAACTGCATTCGGAAATTGCAGAACATATAGATAATAAATGAGAGAATGAGAGAATGAAAGATACGTTTAAAGAAAATAACTGGAGAGGAATCAAGAAAATTGTGACGAGAAGAGAGAGACAGAGAAGCTTAAATAAACAGTGAAGACAAGGAACGAGAGAATAAATAGGAAGCGAAGAAGGAAGAACAAAGAGTTAGAGAGATGGGGAGAAGGGGGAGAGAGAGGGAGAGAGGGAATGAGTGAGAATAGAGATATAAGTAAATGAAAGAGAAGATTATTTACAACAAGGAGAGACATGAAAAGCTCTCTCTCACATCTCTCTACACAAGACAGAGAGGGGACGAACAAAGCAACAGTGTCAACAACACCTTCTGCTCGGCTGACCACCTTATTACAGACAGCACCAACGAGTTACCAAACTGCCCAAACAGTACATCATTTTCTCATTAAAACAAAAACATACACTTACGAAACTCTGTCTTTATCACTAAAACAAAAACAAAACAAAAAACGCTGCCAACACCCCAACAAATATACTATGTTTGTTTGTTTTGGTTTTCGTTTGTGGCAGGAGAAGATCCAAGACCTCAACAGAAATATTTTGGCGGGAAATGAAAAAAGGCAATTAGGTTTATTTGTGAAAGCCAATATGCTCCAGTGTAGAAGTTCAAGAGTATTATATATATATAACTAATACTCTTGAACTTCTACACTGGAGCACAGACACACACACACACACAAACCATACTCCCAAATTTAATTTTTGTTTCCTATTAACGGGAGGAAAATATCAAGATCAAAGGCGCTACGAATTTAGCTACGAGTCAATAATATCAAATAGTGTGAAATAAAAAATAAAAAAAGATAAAAGTGCTTAAAAAAAGACATTGGAGTAAACCTCGAAAATACGATATATTTTGTTCTCTGTTTTCGTGCGGGAAATTTCCAAAAACAAAAGTGCGTCGGAATTTGGCTCTGGGGTCTAGAATATTAAGGAGAATATTCGAAATTTTCGCTTGTAAAAATGTCAAAACATCGGATTTTCGGCAGTAAAAAAAGTAAAAACAAAAGCATTTCGGTTTTCTCGGTAAAAATTACAAATAAAAAACCTAATGGAATTTTTTTTGTGGAATAAAATAAAAAAGACGCATCGAATTTTGTTTTCCCGTTAATCAATTACTCCAAAAGAACGAACAGCAGATTCATTAAAAGACAAGTGGCCAGTCACAACGTAAGAGGGACAAAACAAAATAGTTAGCATGTAAAAACAAAAGCAAAACAAAAATGCATCGAATTTTTGTGGCCACTATATCGATAAAATCAAAAGAACATTTCAATTTTGAGAGGAAAAGAATCTATTAAAAATAAAAAAAAGTCAGGGAATTTTGGCAAAAGACATCAAAACAAAGACGCATCGGATTTCCCTCCAGCTGTGAAGTGAATAACATCTACAATAGCCGTATAAGCCAAGAGAGAGAGAGAGCATATTCCTTCCCTCCAGCCTATACTGCACACTTTCTTATATAATGTAATAAAACATTCGTAGCATCTCGCACCTGTAGGAGGGACTCTCAGACATTGAATGAGATGCAAAGCGTTTATTTAGGGTCGTGTGTTGTTCCTTTGTGGATGATCTGACCATGTAAACACGAGAATACTGTATTATAGTGCACTGTACCTTGTGGGAGAGTATGGCCACTGACGGCTGATCAACTCTCTCTCTCTCTCTCTCTTATAGTTACCTTCGGTCGTGTAGAAGAGAGAGATAGAGGAAGAGAAAAAGAAATAATAGAGAAGAAAAGAGAGAGAGAATGACAGAAGAAATGAGAAAGAGAAAGAGAGAAGAAACCTGGGAGAGAGAAAGAGAATGACACAGAAAAGAAACAGAGAAAGAGATAGAATAACAAATAAAACAATAGAGGGGAACAGAAAGAGAAAGAGACCGAGAAAGAAAAAAAAAAGAGAGACAGAGAGAGAGAGATTTCAGTTTAAGTTTAACAAATTTATTGGCAGAGCTTGTAGTACAGTTTGTCTATTCTGAGTAATTCAGTCAGGTCTTGACACTGAGGGTGGTATCACTTCTCACTGCCACGCAGGACATCATATTCATTAACAGCTATAAATGTATAGAGGTCAGATTCATGTGGGTAATGTCACTGTTCACTGCCACGCAGGACAGAGGTTCATACACAAAGAGATGCATCATATTCATTGACAGTACATATACACACACACACACACACACATATACATACATATACATCTATACATACACATATACATGTACATGTACATATATATATATATACACACACGCACACATACATACATATACGTCGGTCAGATTCATGTGGGTAATGTCACTTTTCACTGCCATACAGGACAGAGGTTCGTACACAAAGATTGTATCATATTCATTGACACTATATATAGGTCAGATTCATGTGGGTAATGCCACTGTTCACTGCCACGCAGGACAGAGGTTCGTACACAAAGAAGGAAATACATCACATTCACCAGCAGCATATATAGGTCAGTGGATCACATACATTGGAGTCATGTTCTAATTGAAGACTAATCAGTGTGGGCTAGCAAATTTGGGATAAACAGCAAGAATGTCCTCAAGCACACCTGATTCAATGAAGTAATTACGTAGTTCAAGATACAATAAGTCAGGTGGCCTGAAGTCTTTGACAGTGTCACATTCAATAATATAGTGTTCAAGTGTATGCTTTAAAGGTTTATCACAAAGTTTACATGCTGAGTGTTCCGGTATGGGTACAGCGTTACTAACTTGCCAGATGTGTCTGTATCCTAGCCTAATACTGGCCACGACTACATCACATTGTCTGGTTCTGTCCTTATGCTGGCCATACCGGTACCTCTTGTTACAAAATTTGTCATATTTACTAATGCTACAACTGTCAGGTCTCTCTGCATTTCTCACTTCTTCTAGATCAGAGTTCATGATTCTGACTTGAATGTTTTTAATTACAGCATTGGACAGACCAAGGTCGCGGTCAACATTTTCTTTCTTACATGCCTCATTGGCCAGTCTATCAGCACGGTCATGATACCTGATTCCAACATGAGACGGAATCCACACAAATTCGATACGAAAGTTGTTCTCATTGGCAGTTATCACATTCCTTTTAATATCACATGCAACTTTAGACATAGAGCCTGACGGGCTGTTCATTGATTTCAAAGCACTTTGAGAGTCACAGAATATCACCCCACCTCCATTTTCTTTAAGGTAGTCTGTGGCTAAGTAGATTCCAGTTAGTTCAGTTTGTGTTGCGCTGGCCCAGTTGTTCAGCCTTTGTTTGGTTGACACTATCATCTCTTTTTCTTTATATATTACAATTGCACAGCCCGTTCTACCTGTGTTTGTCTGCACAGAACCATCAGTAAAAGCATAACATTCACTTGACTTAATACTCCCTATGTGTCTATTAATAGTTTCTAGTGTGACACATCTCACCACATCGGTGTTTAACATTTGCTTACTACCAACAGGAGTGTAATTAATAGGAACTGATGTGTCCAGCCAAGGAGGAATGGCATTAATAGGTTCGTCTGGGGTGATTGGGACATTCAGTTTCAAGAGATCTGCAACACTTTTATGAAGCCACGCCCCAAAGAGAGTCTTTTGTGGAAGGTTGGCGAGATGGTCGGGATCACTTAGAGGTAGAAGGCAAAGGGAGCCAGTCCGCCAGTCTTGTGTATATAATTCACTCGGTCCTCCACTGCTGGCCTCTGGGTAGGTGACTGACCCTCCCATCACCTCCTCATTCTCTTCGCAGGAAAAACTTTTATGTCACGCCAGATGAAACCCTACGCGGTGCTGAGACCTTACACATAAACAGTAATGGTGCCGAGTTAAGTTATATAGTGCTGTTGTTGGCCGAGTAATGGCTCCACTTCAATAAGAAAAAATGTATTCTTTACGTCTTTCTGAAGTCTTGTAGAGAGTGAGTGAAGGTCATCTATAACGCCCTCCTCATAAACCATTATAGTTAAGTGACTAGCTTCAGGTTAATGACTTGGTGATTAAGAAAATACGCTCTGTATGTGGGGGGGTATACACGTGTGTCTCCACCCCCCTAAAAACCCTGGTCTTATCGGTCTTTGAGGTTCATGATTGTCCAGCTAGGTCTTTTATTTTTCCTCCTGTATAGAAATTGATTTTATTTTAGGTCTATGGGGGACACCTAAGACCGTCATTCGTAAGAGACCAATAAGACCATTTTTGTTTTCTTCCCCTTAAACAAGTCGGTCTTATTTTGATGTATTTGAGGGACCATTGTGAGAGAGGATTAGCAAAGACTCTTCCCTTAATGATATAAACGGCCCTTAACCTTGGTCTTTAAAGGTCTCTTACTCGTGGTCTTTAAGGGGTCACCTGACAACAAAATGTCCCGCAGTAGAAAATTAATGGGGAAATTTCAAGTATCGTTTTCCCCTATTAGAGAAAAAATATCAGGAAAATAGGGAAAATAATATGGTAATAAATTCCCCTACCAGAATAGATAAGCAGGACAAATGGAGGGAAAATCTAGAGTAAATTTTCCCGCCATAAAATCAGAGAAATAGGGAAATAATCTGGCGTAAATTTCCCCACCAGAAGTGATAAGCATGATAAATAGGGAGGGAGTGGAGGAAGGGGGGGCGGGGGGGTCTGAAGTAAACTCCCTACCACCCCCCCCCCCCCCGCGATAAAATCAGATAAATGGGGAAATAATCTGGCGTAAATCTGCCCGCTAAAGGAGTTAATTAGGAAAATAATAATAGGCGAATTCCCCTACAACGCTCATTCCACCCATCTGATTGAAGTCTTAATTAATTAAGTTGATCACCTGACAGGTACAGACTCACCTATTATAAGCTTGGAAGGTGAATATTGTCCTCTCTCTCTCTCTCTCTCTCTCTCTCTCTCTCTCTCTCTCTCTCTCTCTCTCTCTCTCTTAGCCCGTATCCTCCCACTTTTTTCCTCCTCCTCTAATTCCTCCACCCTTTTCCTCTCCTCCTGCCCACTACCTCCTCCTCTAACTCCTGCTCCCTCCACCTGCCCTCTCCTCTCCTCCTCCTGCCCACTCCTCTTCTTCCCCCCTCTCCTACCCTCTCCTGCTCCCTCCACCTGCCCTCTCCTGTCCTCCTCCTGCCCACTCCTCTTCTTCCCCCCCTCTCCTCTCCTCCTCCTGCCCACTCCTCTTCCTCCCCTCTCTCCTACCCTCTCCTGCTCCCTCCGCCCGCCCTCTCCTCCGGGTTATTGCAGGTCGTCCCAGGAGGTTTCAGCACTTAAGGAAGACCTCGACAACGCCTTAATTGTCCGGAAGTTAAATTGCATTTTTTAAGTTACTCTTAACTCATGTCTAAGTCAGTGTGTGTGTGTGTGTGTGTGTGTCGGGGTGCATATAATGAATCCATTGACGCACACATATCACAGCACAACAAAACAAACAAACACACACACACACACACAAACACACACACACACACAGGAGAGTCAGTAGTTGTGTTGATGAAATAAAAGTACCTTTTTGCATCCGACAGTTAGTTAGTTTGTTTGTTAGTTGCTTGCTGACCATAGTTGCGTGACGCTGCGAGACACGGCTTGGCTGGGGTACGGATTGTTATAGTCTACGTGAGGGCTGCCGGGCTGTCAGGGTGTCGGACTGTCGGCTTTTGAATTAAAAATCAAAAGGAGAGTTTGAAAGAGTCATCTGGGGGTTTGTTTTAAAAGTTAAGAGTATTCGGTACAAGAGGAGGGTGTGTGTGTGTTAGGAGGGTAGGTTAGGTATGACCATTAACATTATACATTCACCACTACCACCTCTTACTACCACCACTACCACGACCACTACCACCACAACCACAACTACCACCTCTTACTACCACCACTACCACGACCACTACCACCACATCCACCACTACCACCTCTTACTACCACCACTACCACGACCACTACCACCACAACCACAACTACCACCTCTTACTACCACCACTACCACGACCACTACCACCACAACCACCACTACCACCGCCGGGTCACTCAGCTCGTTAACTGAGGGTGTGGTTGTTTGTTGGCGACAGCTGCTACACCTTAAACAAATAAACGCCCAGGTGGCCCTAGGGCGGCCATCCTCGATCTCGAGGGGCAACCATTATTATTACTATGTATGAGGTATGGGCGAAGGAGGAAAAGTGTGTGTTTGTGTGTGAAGAAGGTGGTGTCAGCGTGAAGGAGGAGGAGGAGGTGACGTGTGTGTGTGTGTGTGGCGGAAGGATCAGCAGAATCCTCAGGGTAATGTCAGTATCACAACATCAAAGCATTAAGAGTCATGCTATGAGGGTTCTGTGCCCGCCCACCACCACCGCCCACTACCCCCACCACCGCCCACCGTCACCCACCACCGCCCACCGTCACCGCCCTCCGCCACCGCCCACCGCCTCCCACGGCAGAAGACCTTCATCCTTTCACACCTTACTGGTTACTCACGCACGCACTTATACTTATGCTTTATTATCTGTTCCTACGTTTATTCTTCTATCTATCTATCTATCTATCTATCTACCTATCTACCTATCTACCTATCTATCTGTCTGTCTGTCTATGCAAAACATGCCTATCTACTTGTTTTTCTCTTACCTGGGAGATGTGTAGTGTCAAGGAATAGTCCGAGAAGACCGGACAACTCGCCAACTGCACTGGCTAACCATTACCCTGGAACACGATCCGCAAATCGATTAACATCCAGGTCCCCAATTACTGCTGGGCAGACAGAGGCGACCTGTGGTGTAATGGTCAGCATTCTCGCCTCGCAAGTGAGTGGACCCGGGTTCGATCCCCGGGCAGGGTAAAACTATGGGCAAGTTTCTTTACGCCAATTGCCACCTCATCCATACCTCCTCCCACACACCACCTACCACAAATACCCTCTCTCCTCCCACACATCTACCTCATCCATACCTTTTCTCCTTCGCCCACACCTTTTCTCCTTCGCCCATACCTCCCACACATATGCCTCACCCATACACCTCACTCGCCAGTGCTGTCTCCAAGTGATCTGGAGCACTGAGCATTCCTCTAGAGAGATGCTCACTCCTCTCCCTCTATTTGTATGTATGTATGTAGCTTAAGGTGCGTACATGATCACACTTGGAATATAAATTCTTTGTGCTTTGAGTCTGTCGATATTAAGATTAGAGAGAGAGAGAGAGAGAGAGAGAGAGAGAGAGGTCACGGAATTCGAAAGAAATGTAATAAAGACGAGGTGGAATTGGGGATGGAGGATGGGGGAGGAATTGGTAGAAGCAGGGAGAGTTAAGGAAAGGAGGAGAGGAGGTGGAGCAAGGTAAGAGGGGGAGGAAAGTGAGGAGAAGGGAGAATAGTGGTAGAGGAGGAGAAGGAGAGAGATAGTGGTAGAGGAGGAAAAGAAGGAGGAGGAAGATAAAAAGGAAGAAGAGGAGTTGTAGAGGTGGAGGAGAAGGCGGGAGGAGGAGGAGGCGGCGGGAGGAGATAGTGGTGGAGGAAGAAAGGGAGGAGGGAGTGATGGGTCGGTGCAGGTATTAACAATGACTGGCTGGGACAACTCACCCTTCACCACCCACGGGAGGACCAAAAGGAGGAGGAGAAGGAGGGATATGAAGATAGTGATGGAGGAGGGGGTAGGGAAAGAGAAGAGGAGAGGGATGAGGAAGAGGAAGGAGGACTGAAAATCGGAAAAGAAAGCGTAAGAAGGGCAGGAAGAGATGTAGAGAAAAAAGGACAGAAAGAGAAGAGAAGGAGGAGGAGGTACGGTATTGTCTTAAGTTTGTATAGGGACGACTGAACCAGCACTGGGAAGATCAGTTTGTTCTACACACACACACACACACACACACACACACACACACACACAAACGGCATCCAACCCATACGTGCACGAACTGATCGCTATAAGAACAGCCCAGTCCCAACCATTGTAAAAATTATCAATAACTTGTAATAAACCAGTGTATTCACTCCCAGTAAATACTACTTCTTGCACTGTCACTATGTTGAAATGCACTGTAGTTTGAGCTTTTCCCCATCTAGTTATTATATATCTTATTTGTATCACTTATGTTACTTGTATATTATTTGTAATTCGAAACCCATTCCCCAAATATGTAACTGTATATTTTCAGCCTTCTGGCTGCCAAGCTCTTTCAATAAACCGTTAATTATTATTATTATTATTATTACACACACACACACACACCCTTGACCACAGAAGGGTCAAGACATACCTGGCGCTCCTCTGGGAGCAGCCAGGTCAACTGTTATGTTGGCCCATACCAACTCTAACCCCTTTACCCTCCTCCCCACCAGAATATCAACAAGTTCTCGCCAGAATTTACTATTTCATTTAAGAAAGGAATGGAACCAGTGTTGAATAGCGGTGAACAGGGCTTAAGTCACTGAAAAACAACTCAACAGTAACAGTTGAGTCGTACCCAAGATAACCTTCACACAGTGAGGTCCCAGGTACCCAGTGATAACTGCCCCTGAGACCCAACAACACCAGCTATGAGTTAATCCGTCCACGATAGGGAGGCCTGGGACTCACTCACTTGAGTGAGTGAGGTCCTGTGACACCAGACCAAGTGGTGTCCCCAGAACCGGATTAAGGGGTTGGTGGCCCTGGACGACACCTAGCAGTGGGGGGGAGGGGGGGGGGGGCCTGCTAACAACTGAAAATAAATATAGGTAATATCCAAGGTTAATAGAAACAATAAAATCTAGTAATAACGACACATTTACAAATTATTTATTCCATTCAAAGAAAGAGTATACATTCATTTACAAATGCACTTTTCGTGATTTTTTCTAGCAAATAAACGTATCACATTGTCAAATGGAAGTTCTCTTAAAATGTCTGACTCGGTGCTTAATAGCATCAGATTGTTGAGTCTCTCCTGGCGCTTCGTGACCCTCAGCTTGTTTTTGATCAGTTTCATTTTTGAGAAGAAACGCTTCCCGGAAGAGGACCATTAACACCAGATATATCCTCAAAGTCGTTTCTACATTTGGAAATGCTGATTGTAAGCCATCGTTTTCCTTTATAATTCTGTAATAAAACGACTCATTGGGCTCATCCGCGGCTTTTCCATACAATTTACCAGAGACGAGAATCGAATCATTTCATTGGAGATGTTTTCATCAATATCTTTTCCATAAGTTTGCAGAAGATTTTCTGAAGCAAAATGAATGGCATCGGCTGACATGGTTTCCAGAGTGCTTAAAAAGCCGAAGCGATCCTTCACCAACGTGTATGCAGAAATCCTTTCCTTTAGGGATACCACTAGGTGATCAATGACTGTGAGGAAGCATTTTGCTCGGAAATTGTCTCTTGGACTGAGATCCACTTCACTTGAACGTCCATAATCCAGTGGAGCGAGCCGTACGTTTGATCGCCTCTGACAACCTGAATGGACAAACTCGGTGCTTCCTGCCAGATTTTTTGCTTTTTCCTCATAGGCATCAAAACTGTCTCGCTTTTTTTCAACGAAACATTTCAAGGAAACCAACGAATTTACTTCTCATTGAAGAATTAATTTTGGATCGTGAAGAAGTTTGTGTGGTGTAGTGTTCACTTATTTATACAGCCTTTTTATTATTTTATTATAATCTTTGTGTTAAATAAGTTAAATCAGTTCACCAAACATGAGTTTTGGTAGGAAATATTTGTGGCGACCTGGTGGAGTTACGGTAAGTGGTGCACAGCGAGTGTAAGGCAATCTGTTCCACTTGTTTATCGCTCTGTGGTAAAGGTTTTTAAAACATTTTTTTACAATGTTGTGGGCGGGCCCTAGATGTGGGGAGCCCCTAGATGTAGGGGGGCCCTAGGCGTGCGCCTGGTACGCCCTCCCCATAATCCAGCCCTGGGAGTCCCCATGATGCTACGACACTACTTAGTGAATGAGTTGCTACAGCATCATGTGAGGTTCCTCATAACACCATCTGCGAAGGAATTACTACACCACGTCAAGCCCCTCATAACACCATCTGCGAAGGAATTACTACACCACGTCAGGTCCCTCATAACACCATCTGCGAGGGAATTACTACACCACGTCAGGTCCCTCATAACACCATCTGTGAGGGAATTACTACACCACGTGAGGCCCCTCATAACACCATCTGTGAAGGAATTACTACACCACGTCAGGTCCCTCATAACACCATCTGTGAGGGAATTACTACACCACGTGAGGCCCCCCATAACACCATCTGCGAAGGAATTACTACACCACATCAAGCCCCTCATAACACCATCTGTGAGGGAATTACTACACCACGTCAGGTCCCTCATAACACCATCTGTGAGGGAATTACTACACCACGTGAGGCCCCTCATAACACCATCTGTGAAGGAATTACTACACCACGTGAGGTCCCTCATAACACCATCTGTGAGGGAATTACTACACCACGTCAAGTCCCTCATAACACCATCTGTGAGGGAATTACTACACCACATGTGGCCCCTCATAACACCATCTGTGAGGGAATCACTACACCACGTCAGGCCCCTCATAACACCATCTGTGAGGGAATCACTACACCACGTCAGGCCCCTCATAACACCATCTGTGTTATGGCGTCTCTGATAATTGATGCCTCAGTTTAATCGGGGGTTTTGAAATTTGTTTTTCTCTTTTTATTTATTGCAGGAAAAAATATATCGATACTGTGGTAATGGGAAATCCTAAAGTCATCCTCCCGCTTATTTCATCTTAAGATTAACCACCATAATGTTATCCTAATCTAATCTTAACCTAATGAGCTACCCTAATGTTAATCTATCATAATCTAACCTACCTAATTTAACGATAACCTAACCCAACCTAACTTAATCCCCCCAAACTTAACCTACACTTACCTAACCCTCAGGTAGCGTTACGGTGTTTAATCATCAGGCGAAATACCGTAAATTAGGGTGGCTGATCTTTAGGTGATCCCCTTGTAGGTGATGCGTTGTCCTGAGGGGGGGGGGGAGGTCTTTAATACAGTGTACTGTATTTTGCCGCCTGTTAAAACAAAACATTATGAAACAACGAATATTTTAAAGCCTCTAAAACTCACATTTCAAACGTGAAAAAGCTATTTTCTTTTTGGCACGGTTACTGGGGCCCTCAAGGAAGGGGCCTGAGGATTCAGCCACAATTGCATAACTAATAATCCGACTGGTGATTACGAGATTAGGACAAGAAATTAACATAAATATAACTTTTTCGTCTAAAGTTCTTTAAATTTTTAAGAAAATCGATTTTTTCAAAATCCCGGCCGAAAGTGCAAGGGCTGGTGTTCATATTGCCGAAAAAAACATTTTATCTCGGATCTAATAATTAACCTGTACAATCACGCCCCTACACACATCGCTGGTGTTGAAATGACCGTTATCGAACCATAAACGCCGTGAAAATTGGAGATGACACTAAGTAACTAATGTAATAGTCGCTGCAATTTTCCTATTAAGTTCTTAATGACTAAACTCCGCGATAAGAGCCCTGGCTTAACACACCCCCCCCCCCCCCCCCCCTGGACGACGTGTTGCTGAATTATTATATAAGTTAGTAATGATTATATAACTAATAATAATACTAATAACAACAGACTCGACCCTCAATTCCCGAAAGTTCAATTGATCAGTTTTCATCGTTTCATCTGACAGACCCGAAGGAATAAAAAAATATAAACCTTTACAAAATTCGGCTCTTTAATGGCCTTGGCGTTTTAAAACAGTTAGGTATTTCCATTAAAACTTGTGAATGCACCGAGTTAGAAAGTAAAAAGTGAATCTATTGTGGGGAAGGAGGTGACCCTGCTACCACACGCTCATTGCTGCTGTCTTCCCCTTCACTGATATTAACTTTATGGATTTATGGGATAAAATTATACATCCACCACCTCCTCGTCGCCTCTTTACCACACCAGCCACCCCATCTCCTTCCTCCTCACCACCACCCCATCTCCTTCCTCCTCACCACCACCCCATCTCCTTCCTCCTCACCACCACCCCATCTCCTTCCTCCTCACCACCACCTCATCTCATCACCTCACCTCACCATGGTACAGCCTCCTTTGTATACACTGCTTACTCGTTAAATGAATCTAAACTTGAAAAACGCTAAGACAATAATTATCCATCTATCTAATTATTTATATTTATTCGTCTATCTGTTAAATCAAACTATCCAAACTATCTATATCTATTCTCTGGATAAACATTAAAATCGGGTCTGGATAAACACTAAAATTGGTCCTGGATAAACACTAAAATGGGTATGGATAAACACTAAAATAGGTCTTGGATAAAAACAAAAATGGGTCTGTGATAAACACTAAAATGGGTCTTGGATAAACACTAAAATAGGTCCAGGATAAGCACTAAAATAGGTTCTGGATGAACACCAAAATGGGACCTGGATAAACTTTAAAATAGGTCCTGTAAAAATTCTAAAATAGGTTCTGGATAAACACTAAAACAGACCCTGGATAAATATTAAAATACGTCCACTACCACAGCCTTCCTTGGCTCCTCCACATACTCAGGTGTGTACTTTGTCAATAAATCAAGTTTCTCACACATATTCCTCATCGTCTAAATGTCAGTAAACTCAAGACTTCAAAGGGTTGGTGTTATTAAACATTTCCTTGCATTACAGGGACAGTACTAGTAAGCAATAACCATCAGCAGTGACCATATAACTCCCTTGCGGGGTGAAAACTTTTTTCAGGTAAGTCTGGAAAGGTGAACATAGTGCCGATGATGTAGAAAAAGCAAGTGTCTTTTACCAATGAAATTACAAAGAAAAAAAACATTAAATGTGAAAAATCTAAGATCAGTACTTTCACTCTAATTACATTCAGGAGCTTCCTGGGAAAAGAATTATAAATAGAACTGAGTATTCCTAATTGCCTTTTTCTCATTATTGCTCCATTCTCTTACTTACTGGAAAAAAAGACTGGCAGAGGGATCATTACCCAGGCTTGATAAAGATGTAGGAGGAGGTCACGAAGAATTTAAATTGGGAAATATATTTAAAGCTTTTTCGTGATATTGCAAATGCCACAGGAAATCCCTCACTGGGAAGAAATTGCATCGGGGAGCCTTAACTTGGTGATGCTAAGTTCTCCCGTCAGCCAGGTCATCAGAGAGAGATTGAAGGGTTAATAAAGACGACAAACAGAAAAATAATAAGGGGAGGTAACTCATCGTATCATTATTATTTTCTTTTCTAGGAATAACTTGTAAATGACCAGGGATCACCTGAAGATTAGCCCTGTTTATATATCAGTTGAGGATTAAACGCCCTAACTCTACCTGAGGGGGTTACATTAGGAACTAGTGATGTTACTTTAAGTCATGTTACATTATGTTAACATTTTAGTGGTTAATTTTAATATGAATATGCTGGGGGGGCTTATCTTCAGGAGGTTCCAAATTTTTACCTAGGCTGATACGGTAAGCGACCAAGAGTAAAGTGCACTAACGGCAAAACTGTACACAAAATCACTGTACACCACACATGATAGCTGCATAATATTTACCTTCATATTGTAATTTTGAAATACAGTACTATCATTTTTTTCTAATGTACATATGACAAGTGAACTCTTAAACTAGCTCAGGTTGACAGTCAGTTGTTGTGTAAAGTCTTCATAAAAGCTCAGCATGTACACTCCGAAAAAACAACTACAGTATCTTTACAATTCCTGTGAAACAAAATGACATCACAAGCGAAGGGTTTTGTTAAAGACCCATGAGGCATATTGCTATTCACCAATCATATTGCAAAGAACTTATTTTATATTTGAATGAAATAACTAAATTAGACCTACCATAATAGGTAGGAAATCTCTCTCAACCATGCCTACTACCCCTAGCAGGGCATGATTGTTTCCATATTCATTGGCTCCCTCCCGAGATACTTTTTTTACCAAGTGTACATTAATAGTGCAAGTTCACAAACAATGTACATAGAGCAGGTACACAATTTACATAATGCAGGTATACGATGGTAAAGCATTAAGTTGATTTAAACCAAGACAAAAGTTTCTTGACCCATAAAGACGGCTTAAAATCTTATTAAGGTTGTGGGGTTCAGGATGTTTGGTTCACACTCAGGATGGAATGGAGAAAGGAAACTCACAATGTGCTCTCTATTTACATGTTGTATTGGATGTACAATGCAGCTTGGTGCTGGGAAGGCAGCATGGTTACAAGCGTGTTGTAGAGAGAGCTGGTTGGTGAGGATGCTCAGAGAAGGACCAGCCTGTGGGTCGCCAGCGGGAGAGAGGACCGCCAGGCAGGCAGAGGAGCGAGGGCCGCCAGGCAGCGGCGGAGGAGGATGTTGCTGGCTGGTTGGTGTAGGTAGAAAGAGGCAGGTCACCACGAGGTCATGTCTTAAATAGCGAGGGTAGGCGTGGCTTAATAGTTGACCCCCGCTCCGTGATGTATGGCGGCGCTGGTTGACTTAGACCACGAGGCATACACTGGGGAATTGGTGGGGTCAGCTACTCAGCGACAAACAGCGTTTGTAGGGGAGAAATCCACTACAAGGTACTGGAGTCAAATACAGTACAGTATATGTAGTTGTATTCATATAGTCTGTTCTTTCTATATTTATAATACTTGATATAATTAACATGCATGTTTCACACTCTTGGATACTTAAGCTGTACTGTACTCCAAAACCAGTTTATCACGAATTTCCACAACCAGAAAAAGTCTATAAAGTACTGACATTTGAGTGTAGCAGCCAAGTGTAACAGCCGTGTGTAGCAGCCAAGTGCAGCAGCCAAGTGTAACAGTCATGTGTAGCAGCCGAGTGTAGCAGCCAAGTGTAGCAGCCAGGTGTAACAGCCAAGTGTAGCAGCACTTGCATCCTGTCCCAAGAGTCAACCTGTAGTCCACCTAACTTTAAATGGATAACCTTACATTTACTTTACAGTTGAAGAAGAAAAGTGCAAATTATGGACATGCTGCCTCCTAGTGTACTGAAGGTTTTACCAATCCCCTTTCTGTGGTCTGATTGAAAACCCTTTTGCTGTTCACGGTTTCTGATGCACTTCATTTTGATTAGATAAATGTAAAATAGTATTTATACTTACCCTCAGGTGGCTGAAATAAAGTGGTAGAAGGCAGGTAGCCATATACAGCCTAGTAGGGAAAATTAGCACAAGCAATACCCAGGATGGTCCTTCCAGTTTTCTAAATTGCTAACACTAACTCCTCAACTTGTTCTTTATGCCTTACTAATGAATTGTAAGACAAGTTTGACAATTCTCTTTCTCTACTTCATTGTTACAAGTCTATCATAGTTTTGTCTTCCTCAGTCATTTTCTAATTTTCTTTAATAGCTGCTCTGCTTTACCATTTACCCATCAAAATTAAGGCTTCCTATGGTGTCTAACATTATTTTTTCTTTGCTATCTTTAATGATGTAGGGGGCCCTGAAGTTCATGAATGAAATTTATGGCCATTGGTCCAATGAACAAAAAAGATTCTTGTTTAATCCAAGGTCCTTATATAAGTTTGTCAAGTCCTATACAGTATTGAGATTTCATAGATTTTTTTTCTTTTCAACAAAAAAGGCTAACTACAATAGTGTACTGTTTGGTTTTTTGCACACACACCACTGTTTCACTTCACGTGTGTACGCAAGGAAAACTTATTTCCTCGAGCGAAGTCTTATGAACCGTAGCACCAGTACAGTATTGTTTACATGTTGTCTGGGGCATGTTAAATCCTGAGGGTGTCCTACCTAGGTGCTTCTGTTCTTACTACAATATTAAGACTGGAGTACGGTAAAAATAAAGTACACTAGAGTCAACGGAATTTATTAGACGTAAATACAGTCGATCAGGTATACGGTTGATACACTGCTGAAGAAGTGTACTTAGCAAGAGAAGAAAGATATGGATGGATGCGAGTTACCTACAGCATTGAACGAAAACATACGTCGCTGTTATTTTCCATTGGAAACACACCAATCACACAAGTAAACTTGATCTTTTTTTTTCAAAATTTCCTCCAGAAAATGCGTCAAAACGGTTTTGTTAGTATCGCAAAGTCTATCACATGGTTAAGTCCATGATGGCATTGACTATATCATTATTATTCTTCTTAAGAGCTCTGACAGCCTTTGCTCGTGAAACATTGGCTTGTGAGACGACAAGTTCAATATCTTTTTCTTCCAGTCCGGTCTCGTCTACCTCCTCATCATCCTCTTCCTCATCTTCCTGTATAGCAGCAGGTACCTGGAAAGAATATACATATATTTATACACACACATATACTGTACAGGTGTCCAAAAATGTACTGTATACACGCTACAGTAAAAAATTTCATGGCGATTACGTTAATTCTTACATTACAATAGCAACATTATCCGCACATGAAACACAAAAACAATAATTTCACCCGATGGCCATGGAATGGCCATATGACATAAGTCTTAATCCTAACTACTGTAGTTACAAGATACATAAGACTCTGCACTCATTAATTGGACTTCATTCTCTCTAACTATTGTTACATGTGTTCAACTATGGTGTTCCTCTTCCACATGACCCAAGATTTTCATCTGATTTACACATCACTTCAAACAATTCAGCACCACTCATCAACCGTATGTTCTTCCAGCATCAACCTGACACCACTTCATTGCTTTAAAAAAATTATTTAACTTTATAGATTCAGACAAATTAAGTTACCATTTCATTTATTTATAGAGATGTTCAAGCCTTCCAGTCACCAAATAAGATAAATCTAATATGACTGAAAAACTTTTAACTAGCACAAAATCTTTACAATCAAGTTTTTTTTTAATACAGCATTCTCTTGCATTAATCCAAGGTTCAGTAAAAATTATAAATGAAGGTAAAGCTTAAAACTAGTCTTCCCACATACTATAATTACTTCTTTGGCTACTGAAAATGAATTAAAACTACAGCAGAAAACATTCAACAAATGGCAAAATATGAACCAGAAACTGCATATTTATATCAAAATATTTCTCCAAAAATAAAATTCAGATATCTTCAATTTTCAATATAAAGCAACTACGCAAAAGTTGAGCTAATCTATTAATGAAGAGCTTTGTAACCAGCTGTCAACATTTTAGAACTTGAAAACGTCCCACAATTACACACAAACACCATACCCAATCATCTTCCAGCTCTCTCTACACATTAATAAACACCAAAACACATTCCTTCTCTCCCACACCTAAGACACCAAAATCAATCATTTCCTTTACTTCACACATCTACAGACACCATTACCAACCACATTCGCCTCTCCATACCTACTGACACCACAACCAATCACCTCTCTTCTCACTACATCCAATCATTTCCTTTCATCACACATCTACAGACAGTCAGACACCATTACCAATCACCTTCCAGCTCTCCACACACCTAGACACCATAACCAATCATTTTCCTTCTCTCCACATGCCAACCAATCATCGTCATTCTCTTTCACAAAACTATCACACTACAGTACAGTATTTGTTCCTTAAAACAGTACAAAGGTAACCTGTCAAGGCTTTTCTTCCTACAATTTTTTCTCTATGCAAACCAAGATAACCTTCTTAAATCTCTCAACAAATACTTGCCAGTCTCAGGAGGATCAAGGTTTTTATAATGTACTCACAGTTGTGTGGGCAGCAGTATCAGCAGCAGGGTTCACAGTTGGTTCCTTGAACTTTTCAGCAGCAGCCATCTGGGCCTGCTGGCTCATGTCCTCAATCTGTGGAAAGTACGGTCAACAATTTAGAGCAACACCTAAAACACAGTTTCTCATTTGTAGTATTAGGCTTAAAGCATGTAAAAACCTCTCCCAGCCTACACCCATCACAGGCCCTCAATCTGCCCCTTGCTCAACACACCCACCAACTCTTCACCAACACAGATGAAAACCGTTTATTGCTTCACCCTTGTTTTAATGTATCATGCAAATATATCCACATCTTGACCATGAAAGTTGCTTCTCACTATTGTGAATCAGGTTCAATCCCTGCTTGGGTCAGAAGTGAGGGGGTATTGTCCTTCCAAACATCACAAGGCACTCCAGTGCCCTCCTGCATCTAACAATTGTCCTAACAATTGTTCTAGGAAGTCCAGTTAACTGTTACTGTGAGAGCTGTCCAGTAAAACAATCCAAATATTACTGTTACTGCCAATTATGGTATAAAATATGAAAAACAATAAAATATAACAAAGCTGGAACAGCTTTAATATCAGTTGCATTTCCTCAACACATTATTTTTAAATAGGTCTTCATGATGCAGGTTCAATCAAAATATCATTCAACAAAAAATTTATAAACTCAGACAATTGCAACAAATTCCAAAAATCAATTAATTTTACAACTACCCTGTATGCCTTATCACAACTCACAAGAGAAACTTAAAATTTATCACCAAAACATTAATTAAAATTGGAAGTGATTTTCCATCTCAGCAAAAGGTTAATGTAATTCATATATAGGGGTTACCAGGCTGAAGATGAAATATGGAAAGCATATTCCACAAACAATTTTTTTTTACACCAATACATAACATCAAACAAATATTAATTTAGAAGTTTGTGATATAAGTGCAAACTATGATTAAAAAATCTATTCTGGCAAGTGCAATACAGTACTGTATTAAGAAAATGCTTGGAGGAACAATAACTAGTCAGATAAGTAATGCATTGATATAAAAATTCAGCTTCAAGTCTGCTGCGAGATTAGTACTGAATATTTATTCCAGTATTACAACAGAGAACTTAATACCTGAAAAACCATAGTACTATTTTTCTAAATGCCTTGCATTAAAAACAATGCTATCAACTTTGTAAACTGACTAACAGTTTTAACCAAAAAAAAAAATTGGTTAAATTGAACTTATCAGGTGAAGTAGGATAAAGCTATGACAGCCCCTCTAGTACTGTACAATGAAAGTGTATTCTAGAGTACAATGAAGATACAATACTGTATACTCAAAAGGGTGAACAAGTCATGGGTACACAGGAATATATTCAAAAGGAATTTTTTTCTGCATATATAAAAGTCAAGAAATAAAAGTTAACATAACACCTCTAGAACCTTTGAAACCAAACCAATATCTTTACCTTAGCTTCACCAAACACAATGTAAGTGTCAGAGGCAGGATTTTTAAACACATCAGGCTTGTTGATGACAAAGAGGATATTCTTGCTCTTACGAATAGTGACTCTGTTAACACCAGGAACTTGTTTCAATCCCAACTTTGACATGAGCTTGCGAGCCTTCTTCTCTGATCGACTTTGTTTAGCTGCCTTGGCAGACTCGGTGACTGTTGGCGCAGAGGCAGATCCACCCTGTTCTAATTCAGGCAAAGATTCCTGTAAAAAATATTTGCACTTAAATAAGAGTACAGTATATAAAAACACTTAAGGCTGCATAAAATTAAATTAAAATAACTTTTTCAATACAGTACCATCTCCCAAAGATTAATCTGGCTAGAAAATAGAAAAGATTTCTTAGGGTGTAGTTTATGTCCTTAATCTTAGTAGTGACCACAGCTGTGGAAATGGTCCAGCTAAGGATACAATACTGTAGCTGTACTGAAAAAATGCAAGAGCAAAACATCTAATGCAGTTTATTCCCAGAAAGGTACACCTGAACTTTTCAAGCTATTTTTTGCAGCTTACCAATGAAAAAATAAATACTTTATAGAATATGGTGGAAATAATATATTAGTTTTTAAAGATAAACAATTGCAAGTTGACTAAATAAACATATTGAATGATGGGAGCTAGTTCACATCAATGCACTAAAAAATGAAAATGACAATTGGAGCAATTCCAAATGATTGGGTCAGTTTGAATAATATATAGCATCCACCATAGCCACCATCTGCTTACCGCGAATTGTCGAAATCGCGAATCGCAAACCCACGAATGGGAAGGGTCTACTGTATATGCAACATACTGATACATTGCAAGAGCAATTTCTTCTTCAATTTCTCAGTAATAGAACAATAATTATATGAATATGGTTCCCTTTTCTCCACATCCTTGATTGTTATTATCAACAAGGAAAATGCCAATACACTGTATTAGGTCTATAATACTATGCTGTCACTCGGAATCGAGTATGGTCTATAACGCCCATATTCCACCAGTTGTCATACACCCAATCATGTCAACTTCAGTCAAGAAAAATTTTTTACAGCAGTGAAGGATCTGATTTACCCAATTTCAAAAATGCTAAAATCCAGCAACTTCCAGGAGTAGTTACCTCATGTCCCCCAGCCTGACCTGATGTGACACACATTAGTGACATCCCTGCTTAGCAAACAACAGTGTTCTCACCTCTGATGCATCGGAGTCCGATCCTGAGCCAGCCTCTGGTTCCTCCACAGCTTTGGCTGCTGGAGGAGAGGTCTTCTCAATCTCTGTGAGCTCTGGCATTTTTATGGTAATTTTGGTGGTCAGTTAACACCTGAAACATAAATTATCATGTGAAAAACAGGAAAAGTGAAAGATATTTGTGATATATATACAAAATATAAAGTGACAACCTTTCTCCTTAACAATGACTCATTTCAAATCTACTGTCAACACTGCCATTCATGCCAATATAACACTTCAAATAAACCAGCAGAAAGTGTTCATATTATTTCACCAACCATCTCGCTTCCATGAGTGTCAACAGTTACTACAGTAAGTCCTCGCTTAACGTCTTGGTTCCATTCCTGAAAACCGCAACGTTAACGGAAACAACATTAATGGAATCAATTATCCCCGTACGAAAGAGATAAAATACAGGAGTTAAGTTCTCCAGCCTCCCTTTGCCCCATAAAATACCTTGTACATATACATAAATTCAATGGAATTTTTATAGAAAATGGTATATATTTAGAGCAAAAACACTTAAGCACGCACAAACGGTGTGGAAGCCTAACAAAGACTGGGGACGCTGTGACACTCCGTGAGAGAGTAGCGTGCCAAGATGAGAGGGTAATGCGCCATATAAAGTAGTCTGTGACATCGTTATACCAAATCGGTGGGATGTTGTCCGAATCATGGGCATCTAAAGAGTAGCGACATTATAACGAAACGTTGTCGGGGCAACGTTAAACGAAGACATATTGTATTTCTAAGATTTCAGACCATTTTTTTTTATTATTTTTTTTCTAATGCTGTTTATTTTAATGAGCTTTGTTGTAAACTGTTACCAAACTCTTCTATAAACAAAATATCAGAAGAAACAACCTAACCTAACAATGCTAAACCTAACACAACACTGCTGTACTTTTCTATTCAAGTGTTTTCTTACCTATACAGTACAGTACAATATTTTACAGGGTTTGTTTCATCTACTTTTCTATACTGTATTTAAAATGTTGCAACAATTATTGGTTAATATTCTTTATATATATATATATATATATATATGCTGATAACCACCAGGAAAGAAGAAAACACGAAATTTCGTGTTTTCTTCTTTCCTGGTGGTTATCAGCATATACCTAGATCACGCGCACCTACAGTGATTTACTTGCATATATATATATATATATATATATATATATATATATATATATATATATATATATATATATATATATATATATATATATAAAAGTGGCAATAAATTTTGTTCTTTGTGCAAATGAATATTAATGGAGTTATAAGCCATTTACTGTGGAGCACAGTAGTACTCCATTTAAAAACAGGCCAAACTCCATGACATCACAGTTACCAAGTGTGTTACCACTATCAAGTGTGATGTTTCTTCACCTGTGTATGCACTGTTCAACAATGGGATGCTTATGTCAAGTACAAAAAAAGATGTGAAGGAGGTGCAGCTACAGTAATTTCAGTTTGAATTGACCAATTCGAGTTGTCAATTGTAAGATATCTCTTCATTACAAAACACGAGGTCCAGGGGATGGTTAGGTGAGGGTTTTCTGGGATATATATATATATATATATATATATATATATATATATATATATATATATATATATATATATATATATATACTATCTTAAAGTTTAATTTTACAAATATTTTGCCTTTGTACAAGGTCAGAGTACACAAAGCACATGTAACTACATTAGAAACTCATTCTCATATCAAAATCCCCCCCCCCCCACAATCATAAAATCAAATATTTACCACCCAATTATTCTTCACCATTAACTGAATAATAAATTCATCGGGAATAAGCAACTGAGAACTTCTTGAGTACTGTATATATTTCTCAGTGGTTCAATACCCCAGCTGAAAACTCCAATGGTTATAAATTTATAATATCTTTCCTGGACTATCCTTGGTTGAATTTACCACTGTTTGTTTACCAGCATTGTGTATACAAGATGAACCAAGGTAAACTTCCATGATGATTTAATGGCAAATTTGCAGTTTCAGCCACAACTACTGTTCGACCACAGATTTTTTTCCCTGTGGTATTTGGTGATCCATCACCCGAACTAACCAACCAAAGAAACCTACCTAACTTCCTAGCCATCACTGCTATATTAAACAGTAAGTACTTATTTTGATATCTGGTACCAATGAAAGCAACTTTGTTGAAGCGCCATGGTGTAATTTTAAGCTTTTTGTGGACGTAGGGGTAAGTTCAGACTGAACAGGTTGGGGGTCGGCTGTAAACAGGTGACACGCGGTGACTGCAGATTTACGTTAATTTCTTACACGAATTTACTTTCTCGAATAATATCCATTTGCGACAGCAGTGGTATTAGAAAAAGTTTATTTTATTGACAAGATACTGTATAACTAATGGTAAACACAAAATTGCTCTAACCGAGTTGTGGCTGAAACTGTAATAATACCGATTTAATTAAGTTCTCTAATACAGTAATTATTGACGACTGACTTGAGGCTAATTTTTCATAAAAAATTATTATATGAATGCCACAATTTTAGTGGACACTTGTAGTTTGTGCAAATGTATTAAAAAATGGTTATCTCTAAATTAAACCCAAACAAACTTTAGTTAATGTGAAAAACAAGCAGCAGCAGCATTGTTAGAAGACCTCACCAGCATAACCTGACCTTACTTCCAAGCTGTGGGGCTCTGCCCCCCAGACCCCCCCCGGTATGATTAACAGAAAGAACTTACAAATGGACATCAGAGCAACCACCCGTACCAAATAGTTCACCAGTGTACACTGAGCATCAATGTTGATCCAGGTCGGGCGGCGAAGTGTTTTTAAATACGTCAATACGATCGACCATTTACATCCTGGGATGAGACGTCACTGCCGCATTACTGCCGAGAAGACAAAGTAGTGTTTGCCTAGGAGCCTAATTATCTACCAAAACGAAACATTTGCACAAGAAATGATTATCATACCAGAACTCACTGATGAAAATAGAGTACGAAATTAAACAGTAAAACAAACAACTCGTCCTCAGGTAAGTAGTTAATATTAACCACTAATACTATCAATTAATCCATCCTGTAAAATAGTTCTAAAAATTTGGACTTCCATTCATAAGAGCAACAGCAACACATACTTGCAACAGTCAACATGATGGACATGCTTCAGTGGCCTACTCACAGCATAAAAAATAAATACTGGACTTCCCTTTACCGTTATTTTTTTTTTAATTTTACCTTTACCCTAATCTAATCACTAGAGTAGTACTGAAATACAAAACCTAAGTGGTCCCCAAGTTTAACAAATGTATGGCTGCCTTCCTGGAAGTCCAGACCGTATCTGACTCCTCACCGGCAGTCCAACTGAAGAATCCCAAACCTACCACTATTTAGTGTGGAACTTAATTTGGCTCGTCCTCTACACGTCTCAACAATTTTTAACACATTTGTCTTAATGTAACACATTACATAGATCATCATATAACAATCTCAGAAACAATAACATAATATAGCAATATCAGATACAATATCATCATATATCTTTACATTCAAAAACATTTGGAAACACTAACATTAAACCCAACCACCAAATCAAGTACGCATATCAACACACACGTAGGTAACCACTCAACTACGTGTAACAGTGGCGGAACACACCCAGAACATCAAACGACATGGTGGTACACATGCAAAATATCGAACAACTGTGGAGCTCCCCAGTTTGGTTAGGTTAGGGTTACAGTATTTTTATTCATGGTTTTTGAACACTTTTTACCTTGATTTTTATAGCAAATCGCTAGATTCAGAGATGGGAAGGAGGGGTTTACCTCAGAAACTATTGATTTTCACCAGAAATGAAGGTAAAATTAGTTCATAACACATCAAAAACCACTGGAAAACATAGTTTCAACTTCGATTCCGTATAATGGCAACAAATGAAATTTTACCCATAAATTTATGGAAAAATCGAAAACTGGCTACTATCATAAATTTACCAAAAAATATCATAACTGCCAAAAGCTAATTTTCATTGGAATTCTTATAAATTCATTCACAAAAATATGAGGGTACCGTGAATTTGACAACTACAGTTCATGGTAAATAATCTTGTTCCAACTATTTCAGCTATAAAGTAACATACCCTGTACATGATATCAAACACAGCCAAGGAACATACTTGTATAAAAATACGTAGGGTTATTTTGCCGTGACCGGCTAAGTTCCTTCCAACGTTATTTTACCGTGAGTGCGATCTGATTGGTTAAGTACTTTCTGTTTTACATGACGGGGGATCTGCCCCCCCCCCCCCCCCCCAGTTAGGATATTACAGTATATAAGGTTAGGTAGGTTTCTTTGGTTGGTTAGGTCAGGTTCTAGTAAATGTCGCCTCTTTTATACTATTAAGTTTCTGTGCACCACAGAAATATGGTTAGGTATGTTTACAATGCCACGACTGACTCACGGCTAAATAAATGCCCAATGCCATCTGTCACGGTCAAATATAGTTCTCACCAGTATGGACGATTAGCCAATCAGAGCACACACACGGTAAAATAGCGTTAGTAGGAACGTAGCCAGTCACTGCAAAATATTCACTGGCATTAAAATATATAAAAAAAAGTTTGTATTTTGACACGATATTGACCTCCATTACCGTCACACTTATGTCCTATTTATATGTATAAACAAACGAGTCTAAGTGTATTCTGTTGAAGGTTCTTTAATTAATTATACAGTGGCATCCTTATGACAGCCCGTGATGCAAACACACACGAGGTACTGTTGTCACATCCAGGGAATAATAAGAGAACTTCTGCAGAAGGCGCCAAACAAGGACATTCCCGGGGATTGAAGAGAAAAATTTCAAGGTAATATTAATATTTAAACACTATTACAGGATCTGTTGTTGAAATAATTCACACTTCGTGCGGAAACGACATGCTACCATTAACATAAAGAAGCAGCGGACAGCAAGAACTATAAACTAATTTCTCCCAGGTACCATTACAGAGTTCAGAAACGTCCACAGCAGATTTCAGTCATGTGATTTTCCATCGTCAATTATCCGCACAATCGATCACTATTATAGCCTCTGTTGCCATTATCCATTCACAATGATCTTCGCAGAACATTTTAGTAGTACTCCATAAGTACGACGCCATCTGTCATGGTCAGAAATATCAGAAAAATGGGACTTACCAGCGGCTGACTCAGAGAACTGCACAGTAAAGGATCTATGACGACGGTACTGCCAACAATGTTGCCAAGTTTCCTCGGAAAAGTGCTAGATTCAGCGGTAATTGCTTCACTGGATGTTGGTGTTGAATGTATTATTACTTTTATCCTCTTCACCACTGATCGGCTCGTTAGCCGCTTGAGCGATCGTTCGCGTCTCTGTTACTTTTCTTTTTCCTTTGTTCTCTTCACCAAATGATCGGCTCGTTAGCCGCTTAGGCGATCGGTCACGTCTCTGTTAAGCACTGTTGACAAGTACTGGGCATGAACCGGCTCCTGAATGTACCTCAACCTGCTCCAGTGTTGGTCAAGTCTCGTCTTGAAAGAACTCACACTCGATGCCGTCAAAACACTTTCTGGTAGATTGTTTCAAGAGTTCACAACTCTCACTCCGAAAAAGTTTGCCCTCACAGTTTTCTGGACTTGCAGCTTCTTCTATCTTGAGCTGTGACCCCTTGTGGGGCGAGCGTCCGCCAGCTCCAAGTAAAGACACTCGACTGAGTAGTGCCCCTTGAGATGCTTATACACCTCAATTAGGTCACCCTTGCCCGTCTGTAATATAAGCTAGGCAAATTAAGGCGCTCCAATCTCTCAGGGTAGCTGAGGTGCCGAAGTGCAGGCACCAGTCTGGTGGCCCTCCTTTGAAAAGTAAAAGGAAAAGTAATCAGAGACGTGCCGATTGCCCAAGCGGCTAACGGGCCGATCAGTGGCAAAGAGGATAAAATTAAAATTATAGATATCTGAACGACCTTCTTATAAGACCCAATAATTTATTTGCCTGATTTACCTTCTTCTCGCAATGGCCCGAGAACTTCAGCTCATTGTCAACATACACACCTAGGTCCTTCTCACATTCAGTCTCAAATAGTGCAGTTACTTCATCCCGTTGGAACATATGATGCGCCTCCTTACCGTTGGTACGCCCCAGGTGCATCCTTTTACACTACGTGATATTGAATCTCAGCAGCCATTTCTTCGACCATTCTTGGAGCCCACAGAGGTCCTTCTGCAGTTCTTTACAGTCCGCTTGGTTCTTGATTTCCCGAAATAACTTGGCGTCATCGGCAAACATTTGTATGAAGGAGTGTACAACGTCAGGCATGTCATTTATTAAACTAACAAACAACCCCGCTTGTGGTAGCCTTAAGTTAACGAAATTTCAAATGTAAAGTAGCAGGGCCAGGTCACTAGAAACAGAGCGTCCAGACCGTCAGGGCCAGGTTCCCGGGTCATTGCAAGAAGGTGAATCGGGCTACCCTGAGATTAGAACGCCTGAAATTGCCTAGTTTATACTACAGACGGGCAAGGGTGGACCTAATTGAGGTGTATAAACATATCAGAGGGAACTTTGAGGGACCTTCGCCCCACAAGAGGTCACAGGCTCACAGCTCAAGGTTGAAGAAGCCTCAAGCCCAGAAAACTGTGAGGGGTAACTTTTTCGTTGTGAGAGTTATGAACTCTTAGAACAATCTGCCAGAAAATGTTGTGACGGCACCGAGTGGGAGCTCTTTCAAGACCAGGCTTGACAAGCACAAGAGCAGGTTCAGGTACATTCAGGGGCCAGTGCATGCCCAGTACTTGCCAACAGTGCGTGACAGAGACGAGAACCGATCGCCCAAGCGGCTAACGAGCCGATCAGTGGTGAAGAGGATAAAAGTAAAATAGTATAAAAGTATGAGCGATAAGGGTTAGGTGTAAACGTGACTGCTTACTATGGGCCAATAAGCCCGCTGCAGTTTCACCATTCTTATGTTTTTATGTTCACTCTACTACCCGACCGGCTATAGTGAGCTTGTGGGGTTCGGGATTGTTTGGTGTTCACACTCAGGATGGAATGGAGAAAGGAAACTCACGATGTGCTCTCTATATACATGTTGTATTGGATGTACAATGCAGCTTGGTGCTGGGAAGGCAGCGTGGTTACAAGCGTGATGTAGAGAGAGCTGGTTGGTGAGGATGCTCACAGGAGGACAGCTTGTGGGTCGCCATGCTCGCCAGCGGGAGAGAGGACCGCCAGGCAGGCGGAGGAGCGAGGCCCGCCGGGCAGCGGCGGAAGAGGGTTGTGTTGCTGGCTGTGGCTGTAGGTAGAGAGCGAGAGAGAGAGGCAGATCACCACGAGGTCAGGTCTTAAATAGCGGGGGTAGGCGTGGCTTAGCAGTTGACCCCCGCTCCGTGGTGTATGGCGGTGCTGGTTGACCTAGACCACGAGGCATACACTGGGGAATAGGTGGGGTCGGCTAGGCAGCGACAAACAGCGTTTGTAGGGGAGAATTCCACTACAAGCTTTACCAGAGGCGAATTATTAAAAATCTTTTGTCTGGCTACACACCATACTTTGCTTCCTTCACTACGCCTAAATTAACAAGGTAAGATTAGGTTTACCACGTGGCTTTGTTTTAACAAAGTTGGTCGGGAGTCACGTGACTGTGACGTCACATCAAAATCACGAATCAGATTTGTCATCGGTGCTTCCGGATCAATGTTACCAAAATACAGTAGAGCAGCTTCTCTGTACAGTACACTATGTCTATGAAGTCTTAAACAGATTTTATTCTGAGATATTAGATAAATTATATCTTATTTTTAAAAATTCACCTTATAATTATATAAAACGTTTTTTAAAGTAATATATGATAAATCGTAATACTATTCCTTAAAATGTGCAAGGTACAGTCGTACGATAAGGTTGTGATTAAAAGTGCTAAGGTCAGCACTTCTAGCCTTTACTTACCGTACGTATGTTATTGTTTTCGTTAACTATCTTAAAAAGGAAGGAAATTGTTGCACTTAATATGTCGTATAGGATATAACTATTGCAAGTTTAATTAATTTTAATTAATAGACATATATTTATAAGCAGTGAAGAAAAGGTAATAATGACAGGATAAAAACGCCATTAACCATAGCTTCTGTAGTGGAATTCTCCCCTACAAACGCTGTTTGTCGCTGCCTAGCCGACCCCACCTATTCCCCAGTGTATGCCTCGTGACCTAGGTCAACCAGCGCCGCCATACACCACGGAGCGGGGGTCAACTACTGAGCCACGCCTACCCCCGCTATTTAAGACCTGACCTCGCGGTGATCTGCTCTCGCTCTCTCGCTCACTCTCTACATACAGCCACAGCCAGCAACACCACCTCCTCCGCCGCTGCCCGGCGGGCCTCGCTCCTCTGCCTGCCTGGCGGTCCTCTCTCCCGCTGGCGAGCATGGCGACCCACAAGCTGTCCTCCTGTGAGCATCCTCACCAACCAGCTCTCTCTACATCACGCTTGTAACCACGCTGCCTTCCCAGCACCAAGCTGCATTGTACATCCAATACAACATGTATATAGAGAGCACATTGTGAGTTTCCTTTCTCCATCCCATCCTGAGTGTGAACACCAAACAATCTCGAACCCTACAATTGGTGACTCCCGGAGATTCGCACTCACACAGGATGGAGGAGAAACTGATTACCCTCCCAGTCTTCAAGCAACATGGAAGACTGGCTTATCCACACAAAAGCAGCTCTCATCGACTCTACAACTACTGTTTCTAAACCGCAGGTCAGACACCCTAGAGCAGCTCTGCTACTCTAAGCAGACACCAGCTCCTCTTCCTGCCCCAAGCACCACGTCCTACCGACCCCAGCACACCCGTCCTGCCTCAGACGCCGACCCCGGCCCAGCAGTAACCCCCGCCGCCCTGACGCGGCCTCTGTTCCTGAGTGCGGACCCACACACCCCTCTTTTCTCCCTCAGGTACTCCCGGCTAATGCCCTGCACCCTGCTGCTGTCGTGGACCCAGCTGCTGTCACGAGCCCTCATCCGCTGCTGCTGACACAGCCCCTGCTCCTGACCCAGGCCCACACACCCCAGCAGGCGCATCTGGCGACTCTGTACCTGCCGTGAGGGAAGCACAACATTCATCGCCTCCACACACACTTATTCTCCCTCTCTACTCCCGCAGATATTGTGTATCTAGACAGTTGTCGCCAGCGACCGGCTCATCCACGCCATCGCCGTTGTCTCACATGAGGCACGCACCGCCGTTCTGCCTCACATGTGCTATGCAACTCTGCAGACAACAAGTCTCCTACACAGCCTGGAGGGAAGGGGGAGTACTGTAGTGGAATTCTCCCCTACAAACGCTGTTTGTCGCTGCCTAGCCGACCCCACCTATTCCCCAGTGTATGCCTCGTGACCTAGGTCAACCAGCGCCGCCATACACCACGGAGCGGGGGTCAACTACTAAGCCACGCCTACCCCCGCTATTTAAGACCTGACCTCGCGGTGATCTGCTCTCGCTCTCTCGCTGACTCTCTACATACAGCCACAGCCAGCAACACCTCCTCCTACGCCGCTGCCCGGCGGGCCTCGCTCCTCTGCCTGCCTGGCGGTCCTCTCTCCCGCTGGCGAGCATGGCGACCCACAAGCTGTCCGTCTGTGAGCATCCTCACCAACCAGCTCTCTCTACATCACGCTTGTAACCATGCTGCCTTCCCAGCACCAAGCTGCATTGTACATTCAATACAACATGTATATAGAGAGCACATTGTGAGTTTCCTTTCTCCATTCCATCCTGAGTGTGAACCAAACATCTCATACCCCACACTTCTAATCGTTGGACAGACAACACCTTTGGATTCTTCGCAATCAAAAGTTGCTCCATTTTTTTTATTGAGGAAGAAGTATTTAACAAACAAATGGTTGCAATTCTTGCTTCCTGTCGTAAGAGTCACTCAGCCATGACAAGGTACATAACTTTCAAGCTAGGGAACATAAGAACATAAGAATGGAGGAAACTGCAGCGGGCCTATTGGCCCATACTGGGCAGTCCCGTTTACACCCAACCCCTATTGCTCATATGAGCATCCAACCTATGTTTGAAGCTATTCAGCGTGTTCCAGTTAATGATGATATTTGTTAACTTGTTCCATTCATCCACTACTCTGTTTCCAAACCAGTGTTTACCTATTTCACGCCTAGATCTAAATTTGTCTAATTTAAAACCATTGTTACGAGTTCGCTCCTGGTTGGATAATTTGAGTACCTTTGTAATGTCCCCTTTGTTTAGCCCTGCCTTCCACTTATACACACCTCTATCAGGTTGCCCCTCGCTCTACGTCTCTCGAGGGAGTGCAAATTAAGATGCTTTAACCTGTCTCTATACTCAAGGTTCCTAATGCCCGGGATTAATCTTGTCATTCTCCTCTGAATTCTTTCCAAGGATTCTATATCCATTCTGTAATACGGTGACCAGAACTGAACTGCGTAATCCAGGTGTGGTCTCACAAGAGCAAGATACAGTTTTAGGATGACCTCGCTAGTCTTGTAACTAACACTCCTTTGTATGAACCCAAGTACTTTATTAGCCTTGTTACGAGCAAAAACACATTGTTTACTTGGCTTAAGGTTCCTACTTATCATTACTCCTAAATCTCTCTCGCAGTCGGATTTCTCTTTGGCATCGTTGTTCATCTGGTATCTGGTTTCCCTGTTTACATCTCCTATACTGAGTACTTTACATTTGTCGACATTGAATTTCATCTGCCATTTTTCAGACCATTTGAAAAATTTGTTTAGATCTTCCTGTAGTTTTGCCGAGTCCTCGTCAGATTTGATAACACGTCCTATTTTAGTGTCATCAGCAAATTTACTTATGTTGCTGTCTATGCCGATATCTATGTCGTTTATGTATATAATAAACAATAATGGTCCAAGTACTGAGCCTTGGGGAACTCCACTTGTGACGTTGCTCCAATGGGACTTAGTGCCGTTAATGCTCACTCGCTGTTTCCTGTCCTGTAACCATGCCCTAATCCATTTAAGGATGTCACCTTTGATGCCATGAGCTTCTACCTTTCTAATTAGTCTTTCGTGGGGGACTGTCGAAGGCTTTGCTAAAGTCGAGATATACCACATCATAATTGTGCCCCTCGTCCACTGATTCGAAAACTGATGAAAAGAATGTTAATAGATTAGCTAGGCAAGAACGTCCGCTTGTGAAGCCATGCTGGGAATCATTGATCAATCGGTGCTTCTCCAGGTGATTTCGAATAGAGTTTGAAATGATTGCTTCCAGTAATTTGCCTACTATTGATGTTAGACTGATTGGGCGGTAGTTAGAGGATAGTGATCTATCCCCCTTCTTGAAAATCGGTATTACATTCGCTATCCTCCAGGATTCTGGTACTACACCTGTTTTTAAGGACATGTTAAACAACTTTGCTAAGGGCATACTAAGCTCTTCCTTACATTCCTTTAATATGTGAAGGCAGTTATGTGTAGTGCAATTCAGACTACCACCTTGTCTACTGAAGGCTTCGAACGCAGTGTGATGTATTCACACTGTCCCAAATAAGCCAAATATACTGCTACTTTTTCAAGTGGTCTTCATATGGGTAATGTATAAACGCCGCTAACCCTGGCTATACTAGTAAAACAACTAGCCATAAGTATATGTGTTAGCGCCACTAGCCTTGAATAAAAGTAAAACACCATTAGTCTTGAGCATAATTATGTAGTAACGCTAGTAGCTTGTGTAATTCAACGCCGATTATTGTCCAGAAATCACATTTTCTTAATTTTTTTATTGTTGATGACGAGTGTATTTACTAACTTGTAGTATATCTTACTTGTTGAAGGCACTGTAACACATACACCAGTGAGTCTGGGGTTATCCCTTCATTTACTGAGACAGCGAACCTCTTCAGCCAACACTACCGTCCCGACAACTTAGTTGTGTTTCTTTTTCCTACATTTTGTTTACCTTTTTCGTAAGAAAAGGAAGTCGGCCGCATTTTAAATCTCAGAATTGTTTCTGTTGAGTTTATTCTTTATGAATACAGTGTTCACACAGAAGGATATCGGAGAACCTGGAGGTAAGACACGTGCCTCTCCTGGCTTCAATCCCTGGTTTGGGTGAGAAGTGGTTATTCCGCGTAATACTACCGAAAATGGCAAGTTTTCTCCTTTAATAACGATGGATAATAAAGGCCATAACAAATTAACAAAGAACAGACCGGCTAGTAAGGTGATAGGTGGTGAAGTGATAAATAAATACATGACTACAGTGTAGGTGTGAGCTGCCAGATGTTTGACCGTTGGTGGTCGTTACGTCTCACCGTTAACTAATATTAGTAACTTATTGGGCACCTTGCTGGCATGACCCAACACCTGATAAGAACCTGCGTAGTTGAACACTTTACCGGTAACGATGAACAAGTTATTTAGGATGGTAATCTTAGGGGCACCAGGCTCAGGTAAAGGCACCATCTCGTCCAGGATAGTGAGGGACTTTGGCCTCAAACACCTATCAAGTGGTGACTTACTAAGGGCCCAGGTCATTAACAAAACCGGTAAGAACATGATTTTCTCCATTACGTGAACTTATGTGAATTGAAGTTAAATTCCTTTTCAGTTAATAAAACTGTGGGCCATGACATGTTACCCCTTAGTGGCAAATGATGTGGGTTAACCCCTTCTGTATAAGGAGTTTACTTGGTACTGAAATATCATTACAGTATTTAGGCTTAAATTATGAGTAATATTTGCAGTAAACAGCAACCACACAATTCCGGAAATTCACTACACCCAATCGATGGAACTATTTTTTTTTTATATAATTTTCTTATATTACATTAGTTTAGGTTAGGTAACATTTTTTTTATCAGATTCATTGGTTGCTGGAATCTGTATTTTAACCAAATTATGCTCGTGGCTCAGTGGATGATGTTTATGTCGTGCCCGAAGTTTTATTGGTTTTGGTAAAGGTGTAGATAACGGCTACCACCAGAAGGAATTGTCCAAATTGGTTTACATTTTTTCTACACATTAATATCATGATATTAAACACAAAAATGGAAATGACAATGCATAGAACCTGATAGAACCTGACCTAACATACCCATAGGTTGGGTATGTTAGGTCAGGTTCTATTAGTTTCTAAGCATTCTCGTGTTAATTTATGTGTTAAACAACTTCCCTTAATATTGAGGTTGATATACATCAGCAATGGCGAGGAGGAATTCGTGGAAGCGTTCACCATCATTTAAAGGAAAAGTCTCTTGAAGTGGGATTCAGCGAGGTAAACAACAAAAAATGATGCAGGGAGGAGAACTGTGAAGCGGGATAGAGTAAATAACAATTTAAAAAAAAATACTTTAAAAAAATAATAGAAGGTTGTCGTTTCTTTGAATATACTTAAAATCATCAAAACAATAAGCATAGCAAAAATAAAAAAAATAAATCAACAAATTCCTTCTGGTAGAGCCCATTATCTACACCTTTACAATTGGTTTTCACTCAGGGCACACCTAGTACTCCCAGCTTATGATGCTTACCTTGCTCTACAGTTTGCTGTCTTTACTCTGCCTACAGCAGTCCACACAGAACCCACTATTACGTTAGGCTTAGTTTCAATAGAACTGAATAATCCAAACCTAATGTTCTTGGAAATTTTTAACACTTTTTCATTTGTTTATCACTTATCAGCATATTGTAAGAGCCATTCAAGCAGTAGGTGTGTTCTTTGTTACAACCCTTATTGTCCAGCATTAGTACAGGAGGAGTACATACTGTACCTAGAGAAAACATACTGTTTGGTAGTGTCACACTGGAAAATGCTGTCTTGATTGAACCCAGCACACACACACACACTGGTGAGAAACTCTTTCACACTACAAGGAATGTATCATTATAACTCTGGGACAGTAGTAAGTGGCTCATATTATTTGAAAATTATAAACCCAAGCTTATTTCACCTGAAAATTATACACCCCAGTTTATTTTACCTGAAGATTAACCACCCAAATGCTAACTGGGAGTTGGGTCAGGTTAGGTTAGGTTAAATGAAGTTAGATATTATTAGGTTAGATTAGCATCAGGGTGATTATCATAATCTTTAAGTGAAATAAGCTGGAGCATGTAGTATTCAGGTAATCTGTAGATTGTAAGCAGTTTTAGGGTAATTATTCGTTTTAGCACACCCTCAAATTTTTTCACGAGTTGTTTGATTTCTGATGCAATTTGATGTGTTTTGTTCAGATCTGACCTTCGTTTCCATGGGAAATGCGTCATTTTTTAAAAATAGATGCAAGTCATCCTAGATCAAAAATGGCTATTCTCTATAAAAAACGAAGGTGGGATCTGAACAAAATACATCCAAATACCTGAACATCAGAAATCAAACGTCTAGACCCCTAACTTTCACTAAATTAACCTACCTTAACTGATCCTAACCTCACCTAACCACTGCGGGGAGCCATAACCAAGGCGGGGGAGCCCAAACCCCTGTGGGGAGCCCTAACCCCAGCGGGGAGCCATAACCTAGGCGGGATCCCTAACCCCTGTGGGGAACCATAACCATGGCGGGGGGCCTAACCCCTGCGGGGAGCCCTAACCCCTGTGGGGAGCCCTAATCCCTGCGGGGAGCCATAACCTAGGCGGGATCCCTAACCCCTGCGGGGAGCCATAACCTAGGCGGGGGGCCCTAACCCCAGCGGGGGGTCCTAACCCCTGTGGGGAGCCCTAACCCC
This sequence comes from Homarus gammarus, assembly GCA_958450375.1. NCBI lineage: Eukaryota > Metazoa > Arthropoda > Malacostraca > Decapoda > Nephropidae > Homarus > Homarus gammarus. Next base: position 122,640 of record CAUDMG010002167.1, on the reverse strand, counting down.
TGTGGGGAGCCCTAACCCCTGCGGGGAGCCATAACCTAGGCGGGGGGTCCTAACCCCAGCGGGGGGTCCTAACCCCTGTGGAGAGCCCTAACCGCTGCGGGGAGCCATAACCTAGGCGGGGGGCCTTTACCCCTGAGGGGAGCCATAACCTAGGCGGGGAGCCTTAACCCCTGTGGGGAGCTATAACCTAGGCGGGGGGCCCTAACCTAGGCGGGGTCCCTAACCCCTGCGGGGAGCCATAACCTAGGCGGGGGGCCCTAACCCCTGCGGGGAGCCATAACCTAGGCAAGGGCCCTAACCCCTGTGGGGAGCCATAACCTAGGTGGGGAGCCATAACATAGGCGGGGGGCCCTAACCCCTGCGGGGAGCCATAACCTAGGTGGGGGGGCCCTAACCCCAGCGGGGTAGAAATGGCAGGTGGAGATTTATTTATCTAATTTCTTGGGCGTTCCTCACTTGTGCGGTTTTTCTGAAAGAAACACGTTTTTAAAAGGCTTCAAGGGCTGAGGAATGTACAGCTGAGATAAAAATTGTCTAAAAGTAAGTGCTTCTATGTGATTTGAAGATGTGCTAAACCGAATAATAACCAGTTTTGGGCAAACTCACAGTATAACATTCATCATAACCAGCACTATTGTTTTAAAATGTTCTTATTTTTACACTTTAATGTTTTTATTTTTTATTTTAATACCAGACATGTGTGATGAGGGCACTGTAGTAGTAGTGCCTCCCAGACAACTAGGAAAACAATCTTAGCATTAAAGGTATTACAGTACTGGTAGATAATGCTTGTGGTACAGAGTTGAAAAATGTATTGAGAGTTATATACTTGTACATTGTTGTTTTAACTTTTTTGTAGATATAGTGACAGCTAATTCATGACTTTACATTGTGATATGATGACTTACTTGGAACTTTAAGCTTAGTGGCATGTTAAGTAACATAACTTTATCCCGAGTGACATTGCTAACTCATAACTTGACACTGTATGAAATGATGACTGATGTAACTTTACACATAATAACTCATTACTTTATACTTAGTGCCATGTTACGTCATATCTTTACATTGTGACATAAGGAGTTATCGTACTGTACTTAAATTTAGAATCTGTGACATGAAAATTCATTATTTTACACTAAGTAAAATGTAAACTCTCATAACTATACACTTGATATGTTGTCTGATATAACTTTGAATTTATTGACAACAACTCATTACTTTACACTTGACTGCTCACATGACAGTACAGTATAGTCTCGATTTACGCGGATTTGGTTTACGCGTTTGGTCATTTACGCGGCACCTTGCCAGACCGATAATTTTTATTTACACGGTTCATTCCATCATTTACGCGGGAAGCGGTGCTGGCAGGGTGCGCACAAGGTCGCCCAGTCAACAAAACATTACCGAGTTCTTCACCCGCCACCCACCACAGCCGGCCCAAGTCAGTGATAGTGAGGATATGGACTTATATGGACTTTGAAGGGTTTGACAAAGAGGCCCTGCAAGCCTCTGTGGTGGATAGTGATACAATTGATACAAGTGATACAGGTGAGGGCCAATAATCTGCCCTCTGCCTCAGAACCAACCGCCCATCCCCGTGTGCCCAGCCATCTTTTCTACTAACGTAAGTGTTAAAAAACCTAATATTATTGATATTTTTCTTAAATATTAATTGTGTGCATACCACCATAAAATAAAGATGTTATTTTTACTACAACGTACTATTGTGTCGGAAAAAGTGGAGTTTGGGGGTCGGCTCATTCTCTCTTTCAATTAATCCCATATGATCTGTTATTTCGTTTACGCGTTTCTCGTTTTACGCGGACCTCTATGGGTTCAATTGACCGCGTAAATGAAGACTGTACTGTACTGTGCAGTGTCATGAGAGAATAAATCAACAAACACTTAAATTTATGATTTTCAAATATGAATTTAAAATGGAAATAGAAATACTTGTAGCTAGGTTTTGTGAGTACGTACTGTAGTTTTAACGGATTGCAGAGAACTGGGACATAACACTGCTGTGTTTTGTAAAAGAAAATCTACCTGGTATTGTACATGCAACAAAAATGATTAAATGAAAATTGACTGTGAGTAACACTGAAGGAACTCTTCTGTATTATAGTTCAAGGAAAGTATTGAAATTTAATGCAGTACAGTACTGTACTGTATTGTATAGATTTAGTGATGTGGAGCTCCAAAACTATTTTTATAGAGAGGGAAGATTAGTACAATAGGAACTTACACCTACAGTACAGTAATTTATTATCTCAATTATATTTGAACCTTTAATACACCAGTTTAATCTGAACTTAAAGTTGATTATACCTATGTGTACACTGCTGTACAGTACAGTTGGTCCTCATATTACACGGTTAATGTAACCCGGAGGGTACCGCGGAAAGTGAGAAACGCGTAAAGTGAATAACATAACATATGGGATTAATTGAAATGGAGTCCGGGCCGATCCCCAAACTCCACTTTTTGACGACACACAACTATGTTGTAGTAAAAATATTATCTTAACTTTATGATGGCATGCACACACAATTAATAATTAAGAGAAATATCAATAATATTAGGTTTTTTAACACTTACATTAGTAGAAAAGATGGCTGGGCACACGGGGATGGGCGGTTGGTTCCGAGGCAGAGGGCAGATTATTGGCCCTCACCTGTATCACTTGTATCAATTGTATCACTATCCACCACAGAGGCTTGCAGGGCCTCTTTGTCAAACCCCCCAAAGTTCATATAAGTCCATATCCTCACTATAATTATCACTATCACTGACTTGGGCCGGCTGTAGTGGGTGGCGGGTGAAGAACTGGTCGTGTTTTGATGACTGGGCGACCTTGTGCGCACCATTTTCGCGCCTCTTACACAACATGGCGGATGGCGGGAGGTTTGGATCCAAAAATGGCGTGGCTTGCCAGCCGCTCTCCGCGTAATGGGGTTCACGACCGCGGAATGTGAAAATGTTAGGTTCTGGCAAGGCACCGCGTTAACGGTGAAACGCGGAATGCGGGACCGCGTAATATGAGGACCAACTGTACAGTTTTATTTAGTCTACAATACTGTACTCAACTGATGGTTCATTCCAGTTCTGAATTGGGAAGTGTATTGTATTCTTTAAACTGAATACTGTATCCCAATTAATCATATTTTATTAATACAGTAATGTATTTTTATACTCTAGTACATGTCTTTGGGAAGTATAACTTTTGTAAATATTTCAGAACTCGGTATAGCAGCCCAGAAGTATATGAAAGCAGGGAAACTCGTACCAGATGATGTGATGGTAAATTTGATCGCCTCAGAACTTGCAGGGCTAAAAACTTCTCCATGGCTACTTGATGGCTTCCCCCGGACCAGACCACAGGCAGAAGCTGTTCACCAGCACGAGAAGGTAGGCTATGGTACGGGTAGTGAGTCACATTGTACAGTAGTATAATATCTTTTGTAGTCATAGTTCTTTAATACTTTTATTATTTTCTGAAGATATGCAACAATGGTCGTAAAGCAAGGTTTGTGAAAGCCAGTTAATGCACCCTTTTAAAAGCCTTATATGTATTACATTTTGCTCTCATATGAATAAGTTTTTGTAGTGCCAGAAATATTCAGAAAATGAAAAGGCTTTGTTGGTGTTTTGTATTTCAGAAAATTTTTAACTGCTCATAAATATATTACAGTTTTATGTAGCAGTTATTGCATACTTTTGAATGTACAGTTTTGCAACTTTTTTCATTTGCAACCCAGTACTTTTTTCTATGAACTGTATACTGTACTGTACAGTACTTGCATATTTTCTTTTTCTGGGTAATATTGTTTTAATAGGTAAATGTAAGTGACTTTTAATTAGTCAGATTGTTCTCCCTCCTCATGAGACTTATAGACATTATTATTATAGTTCAGCATGTGCGTAACAGCTTCTTGTGTCTTAAGCGATGGTGGTGCATCTGTTATCGTAGATGCAAAATATTCTGACTTTTAACCATTGCTTAGGGTGGTCAAGCAGTTGATCTCAATCAGCCATGAAAATATTACCATTGAAGAAATTAGGCATCTCTTTTTTCCCCATTGATGTTTCAATTTTGATCATATAGGCACATGGTAATAACTGCAGTCTGTCACTATTATCAGACTTTGCCTAGATCTCCAGTGATTTCTTGTGTTGAATGTATCTGATTTTAAGTCTTGTATGTTTCGTTTTTTAGCTTCTTCAAATAATTAGCTTCTTGAATCCTCCCCCCTCCCCTCTTTATACATATTTGGTGTCGAGACTGATGTATTTTGTCATTTATACATTCTTATACCCTGTATACAATATCAAATAGATATTTACTGTGTACGTATCTATTATATACTACCAAAACCCATCAGAAGAATAATGCGGTGAATGTTGCCAGTGTTGTTGTTGACTCTGCGGTACAGTAAATTAAAGAATGGAGACACTGTACTGTAATTAGGTAGGGTAGGTAAAATATTCTGGTCCTTTATTAAGAGCTCATGATTTATTTGTGCTGGGTTGTGTGACATGATTGAGGGTGAACCGAATGAAAAACTTAGGGTCTTGTTGTGGAAGGAAAACCATAGAAGAGTAATGTGCATGTTACAACAGCTTTAAAGAATCAGTGATGGGGAATGAGAGAGTGTCTGTGTTATTCTTGATTCTAATTACCCTGGCCTGAAGTGGAAGATGTTTTGGATGTGTAAAGTTAAATATTGCTTTGTAATGTTATTATTTTACCTCGTGCAGCGATCATTTCCAAGAGTTTTCTATCGATTCAACAGATGGCTAAGATTATTATTTTGTAACAACATAATAAGTACAATTTCAACAATGCTCAGTACAATGCTTTTCCTCCTGTATGATGTATAAGTACAGAAAACATTACAGGTTGTACAGTATAGGGAACTTTACTGACGGGTAAAGGAACAAAAACTCTGCGTTACTACATTGTTTTCACTGTAAGGAAAAACAGCAATTACTTTTCATATACAGTACTGTGCAGTACAGCAGTATAGATATTTTCTTGAAAACTGAGGCAACTGTATATCACCAAGGACACAAAATCCTTGAAAGTATTATATAACATCTATTTTGGGCATAGACGGAAGTGCTGTACAACAAAGGTCGCTCATTTACTGTACTGTATATGTTTTTTCTTAAACTGTGTGAGCATCATCATTCAAGTTGTTAGAAAGGGAGATAATGTTTTTATTTTTGTTATCTATAATGTATTGTTATTTTTTATAAATTCTAAACTATATACAGTCAGTAAGTATGATTTATGTTTCAGTATCATGTGAAACTTGTCAGACAATGAAGAACTATTAAGCTTTTCCCCTCACAAGGATTCTTTAAGAATATAAATGCGATGAAATTTCATTCACATTGCCACCAAAACCTTAGTAAAGGGTGATTTAATTCCAAGAATATAATATGAATAATTAATGGCTAATATTGTACTGTACTACTTAACTCTACATGCATTAGATTCTTGTTATGATACAAATATTTTTGCTATGAACTCTGATTTGTAATACATTGTTAATATTTTGAGTTTACATTATTTTCCTAAAGGAAATATTGAATCAGAAGATCCTCAACAGAGAACAAGGCCCGAAGGAACACAACCTATCTCTCTATAAAAAGTTCACAGTACTGTACTGTAATTGGCTCTCATTTTGTATTCCTAGGTAATTAACTAAGTGTAGATATTGATACAGTACTTGTACATTACTGTACTGGTGTGTGCTATGTATTACCTTATATACCGGGTACCTCATATCCTTGCTTGTTTGCTTGCTGTTTATTTTATTTGAATTAGTTGTGCATCCTGATCTTCTGCAAGACCTTTGTTGTGATGCTTGTCTCCATAGCTTGACCTGGTACTGAGCCTTGAGGTGCCAGATGAGGTCATAATTGATCGTATCAAAGGCCGCTGGACTCACCTACCTTCAGGAAGGATTTATCATACAGAGTTTAATCCTCCCCAGGTCTCGGTAAGTTTCACAACCCTGATATACTGTATCTCATTTTTGCAAGTTGTGTTCTTGTCTGCTGTAGACACTGAGCCTTCTGAACAATGCTTAATAACTTGGCAGTTGAAGCACCGAAAGAGAAAAATAACACAGTCTTGGTTTAAGCCAATTTACATATATTTTAATGGGGTCTTTAGATGCAAACATTGTTACTATCTATTAACATGATTACAGTATTTATCAATATGCTGTATCAGGGATCAATCTTGGCTGTTTCAGCATTGTTTTCATCATTGTCATGTGTTAAATCATTGTATGCAGTCGTGTCACGTGTTGAGTTCATTTTTTATGAAAGAATTAAGTAGCAAAAACTGTAAGGAAGTTGAGTTTCAGTTCTCTAGTGAATTAAGTGCTATGAGAGCACACGGTCATAGTCACATTAGTATATCAGAGAGGCAGTGTCATCTGTTGATACACTCAAGGTGTATTAATAATTATTTATGCACTACATCAATCTGACTGCAAGAAAAAGATCTATAATCAATAACATTGAGGAGCTTTTAGCTTGCCCTGACCTATGTTGATCTCTGGTATTTACACTTTGTGATGCTTTTTAATTAAGATATAGTATTAGATATACAGTATAGGGTAAGTGTTATGTAATAGGACACATTTTTTGAGTTACCACTGTTTAGGTTAGAATTATTTGATAATTTTGTTTAATTTTCTTGGGCAATGTTAATGTATTTTAGAAATCTGTTACAAAGCACAGTATAAGGAAAGGGAGTAAAGATTTATTCTTGTTTGTTATGTACAAAGCTTCCAACCATACTGACATGGATGGTAGTGTTGGCACAATACTTCACAGGGAATAAATACGAAGACAATAAACTTCTCATACATGTAGACGAAGAAATTCATCACAAGTGCATTTATCACCTGAAATTTTACTCCCTCTAGCTTACTTTACGTTAATATTAATCACCCCAATGCTAACATAACCAACGTAACATTATGTAATACTTTATAACCTAATGTAATTTAATTTAATCTAACCTAAACCCCAGGTAGCATTAGGATGTTTAATCTTCATGTAAAATACAGTTAGTTGGGGGCAAATTTTCAGTAGATTTCTGTGGGAGGTTTGAATCATAGACCACGTTCTTTGTAGACTTTATTCTAACAGCGTCAGCTGGTGACTGGCAACCGAGCGCTGCCAAAGACAAGCCCCCACCTCAACATGGGAAAACATAACGTACGATGGTACAATCTTACAATTTCATATCAAATACTGTATATATTGTACTGTACAGTAGAAAGAGACGAAACAATGAAGGATTTACAACATTTGTAATTTACATTAATCTTTAAGTGATAATTTTGAACATCCATACCGGTACCTCATTAACTCAAAATTAATGATTTAACTGTTAAAAATTATCATTGCATCACATCATATTAGAGAAGTGAAATATTGTACTGTACTTCTCAGTGTTTCTATTAGTTCCTTTCTTCATGTACACTTGTACAGTGACCCCTCCGTTAACGAACTCAATCTGTTCCAGAAGGTCGTTCGTTAACCGAAAAGTTCGTTAACCGAAACCTTTGTTTCAATGGGTTTTTGGGTAATTGGTTCCAGCTCACCGAAAATTTCCTAAATTCAACAAAAATGGTAGAAAAGTTCACTTACTTTGAGGTGTGTATGTAGAAGGCTCCTGGATGATGATGATGGGATTTAGAATGGGGGTGGAGGAGAAGGAAGAAGATAAGGCATTGGGGTGGAAGAGAAGTCACCCCATGGTGCCATTTCACCCATAAAATTTTAGCTCTGGTGTAATTCAAGATTATTTTCTTTAAATCAACACTGCACTGCATTATATATTGTCAATATGTAAAATATATTTCAAAATGACCAATAATTTGCTTGGAAACACAGAAAAAAAGCGTTTAGTTGAAGAGAGTCTCAAGCAAGATGTTACCTCCTGTTTGCTGTGTTAAGAGGCTGGATGCCACGCATTAAACTAGTCACTTTACCTTCAATTATGTTCAATAATTGTTAAAATGACTAAAAAATTGAATATTAAACTTTTAAAATTATTGAATAGTATAAACTTCTTGATATTTACTAAAATAGTAAGGAATTTAAGCCCGAGAACCGATTAATGTATTGGCGGACTGATGCTAAAGCTGGTTGCCCGGTCAGTGCAAGCGAAAACATGTTGAGGTCGGTTTGTAAGAACTTCATTAACCGAATTTTTTTTCGTTAACCGAATTGAAGATCCTTATGGAAGGCAGTTCGTTAATCGAAATTACGTTAACCCAGGTGTTCGTTAAACGAGGAGTCGCTGTATATGATCCTCAGAGCACTGGTTCACTTTAGATAAAAACTTGACAAGATATATGGTTACATTTTACTGAGAATAATATCTGTCTTATGTGCTATCAATTAGAATTGGAATTCTTAAGCTGTGTAACCCACTTTATTATTTTTAACCCCTTCCGCTGGCCGTATCCCCCACGAGGGGTAAATCGAGAAACATCAACTTTTCCAAAAATATTTTTTAACCTTTTTAAATGATAAAACAATAAAAAAGAAGTAAGAAAACTATATATTGACCCTCTAGAAACTTTCCTGGGGCAGCAGTGGTGAGGAAGATAAGGGGACAGCTTGTTTGATGGCTTGCGCTAGTGGTCACTGTGCACTTAGTGGCCATTTTCTGCTTGCCTTTGTGTCCAGGATGGCCAGTAATGCATATATTTACTGATCATAATACTCATTTCCAATAAATAATTCATTTAGAATTTATTTATTTTGCATTATTTTTCAATAAAAGTGCTCGGCGACACACACAGTCTGTCGCCCGCCAGGCTGCCTGGGTGTTTGGGAGAGCAAGTAATGCATATAAATAATTATCAGAATAATAATTCCACAAATAAATACATTTATAATATAATCATAGCATTATTTTCCAGTAACACTACATAACAATACAACTACACTACTTTTGGCGTGGGAGGTTGAGGTATGACTCTCCATGGCAACAGTTTAATGCGTACTGACCTCGCTGAACCCACCCACGCTACCCTGCATGTGGCGTGACCACCAAATAGTCATGCTGGAACCTTATAACCCGTGCTGGGCATTCAAACAATGGTGCAAAAAGGCGCACCTTCCGGAACGTCAACCGTGGCGCCCTAGATGGACATTCCGGAATGTCAACCGGGGCGTAGTGCTTAATAGAAGATCATTGTGCTGTGGTGCTCACTACTGTAAAATAAATTAAAAATTTTCTGTACATAATTGCTTTCATTAGTTTAATGCATGCTGCAACTCACTTTGTTGTATAACTCTCTTACATACAAGCACAACACATTTATATATGTTTACCTGTATTTGTGTGTTTGTACTTGTATGTTTTTCAGAACACTTTCTGTAAAAGAGTTCTAGCCTCAAGTATTTTCAGGGTGTGGATGATGTAACTGGTGAACCACTAGTCCAGCGAGAGGACGACAAGCCCGAGTCAGTTAAACAACGTTTGGATCAGTACGCTGTCAACACTGGGCCTCTGAAAGGATTCTACAGAGATTTAGGAATCCTGCAGGAGTTCCACGGCACAGAATCCAATGAAATTTGGCCACGCGTTCATAACTACCTCAAGAGTCACCTGACAGCACTGAGCGGTCCTTTCTAATATGCCTTATTAATATTACGTTGTGTAGCTGAGTTAGAATGGAGAGCTAGTGAACATTTTATGCACAAACTGACAGCAGGACATAAGGGATTGTATTTGTGTTGTTGTCATGGATAATAATAGATGTTGCAATTTTCTTTCCCATTGTTAGTACGGTACGGTGATATCGCCGTGAGCCGGAACAATTGGTGCAGAGCACTTCCTGGAATGAGAGATTTCTGGGTAACGAGATGACTCTCTCAAAGCCTGAAAAAATCCCTCGTACCCGGAAATTTCCGGGTAACGGAAAAATGTTCTCAGAAGTTCCAGAAATTTCCCATTGCATCATCTCTCAAACCCGGAAAAATATCTCTTATCCCTGGAATTTTACGGGTTATGGAAAAATTTTCTCGGAATTTCCAGAAAATGCACCCGATTTCCATCTATTAAAACCCAGAAAAGACTCCCCCATCCCTGCAATTTTCCTGGTATCGAGAAAATTTTCTTGGAATTTTCCGGAAAATGTGCCCCACGGAAAACCATTCCCAAAATCAGAATTCTCTGGAAAATTCTTGCTTTGCGAATGATTTTCCGAGAAAATTTCAATTCCGGGTATGAGGAATTCCGGCTAGCGGAGATATATTACTGTAGATACTTTATTGATTATAATATAGTTTGAAGGCTGTTGATTTGATGTGAAGGTTATGAGGAAAATGACATAAGGTGTTATGATATAGGTATACTATAAGAGAATTTATACAAGTTTTTATCTGTATATTTTATATACAGTACCTGGTAATTTGTAAATATCAGTATGTAAGATGAATATTTTGAAGTTGTCTGTTAAAATATATATTTTTCTAAACCATATTGATTACAGGGGTCCCTGACTTACGAATGTCCAACTTACGAAAACCCGCCGATAAGAAGACGTCCCATTAGGTAAATTATTTTAAGAATCTGACACTTTTTTCGGGGGGGGGGGGGGGGGGATTGCCCACCCGGGCACTGGTCATCGGCCTACAACGAGGCCTAGGGGGCGAAAAAACAAGAGTAAAAAGAAATTAAAAATAGAAAAGAAAAAAATCATATTAATCTACACCGCGAAGATGCCGGAAAACCAGCTTTTTGAAGGGAGACAGATTGTAGGAGTATGGAAACACAGAAAAAGCAGAGCATTCCACTGTTTGGCTGTGTGAGGAAAGAAGGATGTACTATAACGGGTTATTATAGTGTGACCGACATCCACAGAGAAACGGTGGGCACCGTGGGCAAGACGTGTGTTACCAGCCCACGGCCTTGCTGTCGGTGCACAGGATGCCAAATCCACCGAACATTGCCCGTTAAAGTACCTGTAAAAGAGTGAGAGTGAAGCAACATTGCGGTGAAGAAAAAGGGAAGAAAGATTATCAACTAAAAGAGGAGAGTTAATAAGATGAAATGCCTTAGATTCCACCCTATCTAACAGTTGGACAGAAGAAGAGCCACCCCTGATAGTAATGTGTCCTCCAATATTGCAGTGTAAGGTGAAACATCGTATTGTGAATCCTTAATCACCATTAAAGTAAGCAATAATAATGAGTTGCGTTCCCAAGTGTGACCTTTTCATATTTTTTGTGTGGCTTTTTACCCTCTTTTCCCCCCAAAACATTACAATTAATGAAAATTGCAAACTATATTCTTTAAATATTGTTTCTGAATGCACCTTATACAATATAAAAGAATAATAATATGGTCACACAAGAGGAGATGGAGCGTGATTCTTTTCGTTTGAGTTTACAGCCGGGAATCTCAGACGATAATTCTACACGAGAAAATTAAGAAAATAAGACCCTGGTTGTAGCTGTAGTAAAATTAATGGAAAAAAATGAATATAAATATCTTAAGTAATGTTATTTAATGTTAATAAATGGAACAATAGAAGTAGCTAACCACTAATGGTAAAGAAAAAAAAGTGAGATGGATTGGGAACGCCAACATATACTTTTGCTTTTAAGGATACCACGTCATTTATCTTTTTAAGAATATGTACAAAAGATTCATTGTTGTTTATTACTGAATATGTATTTGATTGACTTTATCTTTATATATGCAAAATGAACAATACAATTCATTAATAATACGTAGAATATTAAAACACACAAGAGGAGAAGAGACGGCATTGTTGGCAGTGTTTACACCCATAATGTCAGTATCCACCTGAAACTGAAGAAAATAAGACCCTGGTTGTTGTATTAAAATTAATGTAAAAAATATGTATGTTTTAATTAATGTTATTTAATGTACAGTAGAAGTAACCATTGATGTTAAAGAAAAAGAAGCGAGACTGATAGTGGAACGCCTATGTATATGTGCCTAAATAATCTTACTGAGCAGAGTGCCTAAATTTTCTGTAGATGTTATAATAGTAGTTCTTTGGTGATCAAAATTATGGAATTGTATTAAGGTTGTGGAGGATTGTCCTTGTGCCAAATAAGTTTATATTAGATGCGGAAATGTTATGCATTATGACAAGGATGTGTTCAGTGCTTCCATTACATGTATGTATATCTGTGGGTGCTATTTTTTAAAAAGTGCTATTCATTAAAATACTGGAGATAATTGAAAGAATTCGTTTTCTCTTTCCCTCAATGTTAAGGTTATTTTTGTTACCTATGTAAGAGTTAAGATTATCCGTAATGCAATACAAAGTCTTCAGAAAAATTTGTTGCCTCAATAGGATATAAGATTTAAGTTTAAATGAGAGCTGTGATAAAACACTTTATTTTATTTATACTGTACTGTACTGTAGTTTAGTTACTGAGTTAGAATTAGTGAATAGGATCATACCCTCCAAAATTTGTCTCAATATAATATACAGGAAAAAGATGCAAGAAAATAGGCTGGGAGCCAGTGTATTTCATCTGAAGACTGCATACCATAAAGCTACCTTGGGGGGGGGTTGGGATAAGATAGGATTGGTTAGAGAAGGTTAAGTTAGGAAAAGTAATATTGTAGTGTACTGTAATAGGTTTGGTCAGGTTAATCTTCAGGTGAAATATACAGGGGAAAAATGTACAATGATATAAATGTTTTTAATTGTTTTTTGTTTCTCATCAGAACTGTATATTTTTTACATTATCATTTAACATTTCATTATTCATCAGCTTGCAAGACATTCAGGCGGTTGGTCTGGTGTTTTCATTGTTATGAACGTTGTCTACAGGCGGAATTTGTGTCCCCGGCCAGGAAAAGGCCTACCGGTAAACCTTGCCCAGGAGCAGACTCAAACCCACAGTAAGAGATGACTTGTATCCTCTTCCCCATTTATTGGCTCGTGAGCCACTTGGGGGCATAAGTATTACCATTATACCACTACGACTACTACTACTTTGCTGTCACTCGGTATCGAGTATGACAATCATCCAGCTATGATACAATGATATGAGTTATTAAGGATGTCACCTAGGTTGGTGATTTCTGAGGGTACTAAAGTGGCCGATACGGGACCGGCAGGGTCGATCACAGATGTTACACATGTAGGGGGGGCTACATCTAGTTTGGGAAGGACAGTGGCAGCGTCTTTCCGACATTGGCGCTTGTCTGCCTCGTTATGCAGTCGGGCTAACTCGAAAGTATTGACACCTTCTTGTATGGTGCACCCCCAAGCGTTACGGTGTGGAGTAATCGTCTCCCATGTGAGGGGGTCCATTTGGCACATTTTCAGATTGTCTTAAGACTATCCTTATACCTTTTCAGTTGCTCGCCAGCGTTACTTTTACTATTCGTAAGGTGACTGTAAAGTAGCTGTTTTGACAGCCTACTGTCATCCTGGCAGGTAACATGGCCTTTCCAGCGTAGTTGTTCATGGATAGTAGTAGCCTCGATGCTTCTACAGTTGGTGTCAGCAAGAATACTGGCACTTGTTCTCTTATCTTCCCAGCGAACTCAGAGGATGGAACGTAGGCTACGTTGGTGAAAATTTTCAAGTGCCTTGATGTGCCTACTGTATGCGAACCATGTCTCACTGCCATATAGCAGGGTGGGGAGGATCACTGCTCGATATACGTGTAACTTTGAGGATAATTTCAGCTCCCTACAGCTGAAGATACGGTTTTGGAGTCTACCAAAGGCTTGAGATGCACATCTGATCCGATGCTGAATCTCTTCATTGTTGTCCGCGGTGGTGGACAGTTGGGAGCCGAGATATTGAAAGTGGGTAACATTAGAGATGGTAGTACCATTAAGCTGGATGGATGGTGGAGGTGTGGCTGAACCAGGGGCAGGCTGAAAGAGAATCTGAGTCTTATGTACATTCACCTCAAAGCCAAAGTGTGTATATGCATCTGCGTAGATGTTCAGGATCTCCTGTAGGTCGTGTTCAGTGTGAGCAACAAGGGTGAGGTCGTCTGCATACTGAAGCTCAGTAATGGAAACTGCCGACACCTTTGTTCCTGCCTGGAGTCATCTTATGTTGAAAAGATCCTTCATCCTGTACTTGATGTCCATCCCGCTGGCTAAATTGGTGCTGGCACGAGTAAGGAAGGCAGCCAAGAAAATGGAATAGAGAGTTGGTGCAAGTGCACACCCTTGTTTAACCCCCTTTTGGATGGGGAAGAACTCAGACTGGGAGCCATTGTGCAGGACACTGCCGTTCATGCCATCGTGGAGTTGCCTCACAATGTCATGGTCACGTTGACTGCTAGTCTGTTTTAACACTAATGATTCTTGTTATACTCCACGAACGCAAAACATGAGTGGGTTAGCTATTCCTAAGAAGAGACGTGTTTTCCCCCATCAACGTTTATACTCATGATCCCTCCCAGTAAGTCCCTCCTTCGAACACAGTTGTCAATACATTATTATTCCACTTGCTACTGGCAAGCTCAATCTTGAATTAGTTTATGTAAATCAACTTTAGTAATTCGCCAGACCTTTGTCAACTGAGGGTCATCTTTGAATGAGTAACAGTTGGGTTGTTTGTAATTTCTGTCATTGCGTGAGTAGTGATCGCTGGCAACTCGGGTATATTAGCCACGGGGGAGAGGGAGAGAGAGCGTCCTGTGACGTCCTCTCCCATTTGTTCCCAGGTATGTAGCAGTGTTTTATAGCCATTCAGTTTGATTCAGTCAATTGTAGTGAATATCAGTGTTCATCAAAGTTCATGCTTTAACAGTGGAATTGTCATTCACCCAGTAAGAAGTAATATAAAGTAAATGCCGTCTGACGTCACTAGACGAGAGATGTTGTTTGTGCTTGAACCACCATGCAGCCCCCGTGACGTCCTCTCCCGTTTGTTCCCAGAATCCAGGGTATCCTCCTCTGAACACTCCATCGGCTGCTGAGCCGGTGGGTAACCAGCAGGGATCAATATATGCATCGATGTCGGTGATTCGACATGATTAACTTACTACAAATCAACATCGCGGGGCTGGACCTCAAACTCTCGCCACGTGTCGGAGTACAACCGACCACAACAGCGATCGTCAGTGTTACAGGCGCCATTGCTATACCCTTGTTACATGCCTTGGAGTTATATGGTCCACAGTGTTGTTGTATTGTGTTTGGAAATAATTATCCCATGTTGGGTAGTGAACCCATGTTGTAATTTGCTGGTATCAGTATTATCATGTGTGTGTGTGTGTGTGAGTGCATCTCCAATGCACTACCAACAGTCTGTGAAGTATCATATGCCAGTTTGTCTTATAACTGGATGTAATGGAAAGTACCTAGATGTGGGTGAAGTAGAAGTACCCACTGGGAGTGGCAGTTAAGTAAAGCCAAGAGTTGTCATGTAACTATATGTAATGTAATGTAACACCAGTAAGGTTGTGCGCAGTAAGAGAAAAATATCTGAGTAAATTGCTGCTGGGTAAAAATAAGAAAATACTGAGTTTGCAGTTGAGTAAGCCGAGGAGTTGCCCCTTGGAGTTGTATGTTAATAATATATTTTTCCCCACTTTGATTCCATATTAATAAACCTGTTCTTAGAGTGTTTTAGGAGTATTCATTTCTCCCACAGTATTGCACCTTTATTTCCGTCCAAGTGACTTGATATCAGAATTACAATACCCATGTGCCTAGACCCTCGATATGCTACCAAAAAGAACTGAGGTTATGTAATAACCATTGAACTGAAGTAAGTTGATAGAACAATTGAAGAACTAAGACGAGAAGTAAGAGTAAGATAAGGTCGGCAGAGTTAAGAGAGAGGAAACGCAGCCCTTACAACAATGGCGCTGAATTTTGGTGGGCAGCCAAAACGGTTGAGTGCCCAACATAGGGCTTCCATGCTAACCGAGTTGAAGGCCTTGGTTAGGTCGATGAAAGTCATGTACAGGTCACAAAGCTGTTCTCTGCACTTTTTCTGTATCTGACTGCCAGCAAAGATCATGTCAGTGGTGAAACGTGATGGTCTAAAGCCACATTAGATTCTGGGAGGAAATTTTCTGCCTCGGGAAGAAGTCTGTTAAGGAGGACGGGCGATAATCTTACCAGCTACAGACAACAGCGAAATCCGCGGTAGTTGCCACAGCCTGACCGGCCTCCCTTGTTCTTATGAATATTGACAATGGAGGCGTCTTTTAGAGTTTGGGGGATTTCCTCCTTTTCCCATATATTCTTCAGGGGACAGTGAAGACAGCCGGTAAGCAGAGGTCCTCCTGCTTTATACACCTCAGATGGGATTCCATCAGAACCTGAGGCTTTGTTATTTTTCAACTGTTTGATGGCAATAGCTATCTCATCCAGGGATGGAGAATAGCTGAGGTGGGTCAGCTCTGGATGCTGAGGGACCTGCTGGGTAGTCTGGACATTCACATCGGTGTTTTGGTTGAGCAGTGAATGGTATATCTCTTTCCAGCGCTGAAGGAGGCCTTCATCGTCTTTAATTATGGAGTTACCGCAGATGAGCGGAAGGGGGCTGCGCCTCGAGTGATTGGCCCATAAAATGTTTTAGTGGAATCGAAAAATTTGCACATCTTGTGCTGATCTACGAATTTTGGTGTTTCACATGCTTTAATTTTAAACCAGTCGTTCTTTAGATTCCGAAGTTCCTGCTGGGCCACCACTTTCTTCTTGCGCAAGATATCAGCTTTGGTCCGAGACTGAGGGTTGTTCTGCCTGTCAGCTAAAGCAGCACGTTTATCATTGACGAGTAGATTGATTGCCGTGTCATTTTCATCAAACCAGTCCTGATGTACTGTATTCCTACGATCTGGCCAAGGGTTTCTCTGCAGGTTTTTCCATGTTCGAGCTGCTCTCTGAAAGCATGTGCTTCTGCTGGATCCTCCAGACTCTTAGTGTTAAAACCTCTTCTGGAGGCTTGCTGCCTTCGCCGTTTTGGGGCGACATGAGGTGAGAGCTTGGCTCTGACGAGCCGATGATTAGTGTCGCAGTGGTCTGAGCCATGCATAGCAAGGGTGATGAGGACATCTCCGCGATCTCTTTCTCTGACAATGATGTAGTCAATGAGATACCAGTGTTTGGATGGTGGGTGCTGCCACGAACCCTTGAACTTGTCGGCCTGCCTAAAGAAGGTGATAGTGAGGTTGTGTGCAGCACACTTGCTGAGAAGGAGTAGGCCATTGGGATTACACTTGCCTAGTCCATTTCTCCCTATGGTTCCCTGCCAAATGTCAGCATCTCTGCTAACTCTGGCAATGAAGTCACCAAGGAGCACAACCTTGTCTTTTCTGGGGATAGAGGTTAGTACTCTGTCGAGGTCGGCGAAAAAGGCCTCCATGATGTCATCCTCTGCATCCAGTGTTGGGGCGTATGCACTGATGAAAAAGGCATGACTTGAGTGATTCAGTGAGACTTGGAGTGTCATGAGGCGCTCTTTGATCCCAATTGGCATTTCAGTTAGCCTGTGTTGGATGCATTGGCAGATGGCAAAGCCAATTCCATAAATGTGGTTTCTCTCTGCAGCAGGCTTACCCTTCCAGAAGAAGGTATAGCCAGACCCCCGTTCTGTGAGTTGACCCTTGTCTGGGAGCCAGGACTCACTAATGGCTGCTATGTCAATGTTATACCTAGCCAGCTCTTTTGTCACAAGGGCAGTTCTTCTTTCAGGACGCTCATTTGTGCCAGTATCCAGAAGGGTCCTGACATTCCATACAGCGATCATAAGAGGTTATATAGTTTGTTTTTGTTTGGATCTGTGATTTTGATTGTGTTTTCGACTGCACATGGATGATCTTACTGGGTGCAGTTGCCGAGTCAGGTTGGTTTTTAGGCAGACTATGTTTAGGGCACTTTTTATAGCCCCCTCCCCATGTGGGGTGAGCAGAGTGGCTACCTCGAAATGGCTACTCAGTCGCACAGACAGGACCGTATTGCACTGCTGCCTAAATCCCAGTGCATAAACAACCATCTTGTCTGTGCCACCAATGTGCAGAGTTGTGACTAGAGACTTCAGGCAGTCATCTCTGCCTGTTCCCATTGCCATAGGACTTTTGGGGGTATAGGGGTTTTGATGATGATGAGAAGTATGATGAGTTGAATGATGGCTGTGCGTGAGTTGATTTATGTGGTGAAGCAGGAGCGCAAGCTGCAACCACACATCTTGGCTCTCCCCTTTTCTGATCCAGTGGTGCAAGTTTTGCAACGACTGGGGAGAGGGAGAGTTGCAATGGACTACTGATAGTCCAGTTTGTTGGGTTTCGCCTTAGTAGCCTGTCCATGAGACATTGCCTTCGTCCGCCGGTGTAGTCGGTGTAGTCGTTGGGTTCCCATGGTGGTCACCTCTTCCGCTTATACTGCTATTAGGATCTTGTTGGAGCTCTGTAAGCATGTCTGACTGATGTGGGGCTCCGCCGCAGATTGTTCATTCGGGGTTTACTCCCATAGCTTTATACCTACCAAGGTTAATCCGCAAGGTAGGCGCCAGGACGTGTCCATATGTCAGTGGGCCTATGCGCCATCTCTTTGGGCCTACTGCTACTCCGAGATCCCCTGCTGGTCTAGCCTGTACTAGGAGTCCCCAGAATACTGTAGTGGATTTCTCCCCTACAAACGCTGTTTGTCGCTGCCTAGCCGACCCCACCAATTCTCCAGTGTATGCCTCGTGGTCTGGGTCAACCAGCGCCGCCATACATCATTGAGCGGGGGTCAACTGCTAAGCCACGCCTACCCCCGCTATTTAAGACCTGACCTCGTGGTGATCTCTCTTTCTACCTACAGCCGCAGCCAGCAACACCTCCTCCTCCGCCGCTGCCTGGCGGCCCTCGCTCCTCCTCCGCCTGCCTGGCGGTCCTCGCTCCCGCCGGCGAGCATGGCGACCCACAAGCTGTCCTCCTCTGAGCATCCTCACCAACCAGCTCTCTCTACATCACGCTTGTAACCACGCTGCCACTTCCCAGCACCAAGCTGCATTGTACATCCAATATAACATGTATATAGAGAGCACATTGTGAGTTTCCTTTCTCCATTCCATCCTGAGTGTGAACCAAAAATCTCATACCCCACAAATGGTGACTCCCGGAGATTCGCACTCACACAGGATGGAGGAGAAACTGATCACGCTCCCAGTCTTCAAGCAACATGGAAGACTGGCTTATCCACACAGAAGCAGCTCTCATCGGCTCTACAACTACTGTCTCTACACCGCAGGTTAGACACCCTAGAGCAGCACTGCTTCTCTAAGCAGACACCAGCTCCTCTTCCTGCCCCAAGCACCACGTCCTACCGACCCCAGCACACCCGTCCTGCCTCAGACGCCGACCCCGGCCCAACAGTAACCCCTGCCGCCCCTGTTCCTGAGTGCAGACCCACACACCCCTCTTTTCTCCTCCAGGTACTCCCTGCTAATGTCCTGCACCCTGCTGCTGTCGTGGACCCAGATGCTGTCACGAGCCCCCATCCGCTTCTGCTGACGCAGCCCCTGCTCCTGACCCAGGCCCACACACCCCAGCAGGCGCATCTGGCGACTCTGTACCTGCCGTGAGGGAAGCACAACATTCATCGCCTCCACACACCCTTATTCTCCCTCTCTACTCCCACAGATATTGTGTATCTAGACAGTTGTCCCCAGCGACCGGCTCATCCACGCCATCGCCGTTGTCTCACATGAGGCATGAACCGCCCGTTCTGCCTCACATGCGCTAAGCAACCCTGCAGACAACAAGTCTCTTACACAGCCTGGAGGGAAGGGGGAGTATTGTAGTGGATTTCTCCCCTACAAACGCTGTTTGTCGCTGCCTAGCCGACCCCACCAATTCCCCAGTGTATGCCTCGTGGTCTGGGTCAACCAGCGCCGCCATACATCACGGAGCGGGGGTCAACTGCTAAGCCACGCCTACCCCCGCTGTTTAAGACCCGACCTCGTGGTGATCTCTCTCTTTTCTACCAACAGCCGCAGCCAGCAACACCTCATCCTCCTCCGCCGCTGCCCGGCGGCCCTCATCCTCCGCCTGCCTGGCGGTCATCTCTCCCGCTGGCGAGCATGGCGACCCACAGGCTGGTCCTTCTCTGAGCGTCCTCACCAACCAGCTCTCTCTACATCACGCTTGTAACCATGCTGCCTTCCCAGCACCAAGCTGCATTGTACATCCAATACAACATGTATATAGAGAGCACATTGTGAGTTTCCTTTCTCCAACCCATCCTGATTGTGAACCAAATATCCTGAACCCCACAATACCTTATCTACACCTAAAATTGTTATTCAGTGCTGTTTGATCACGTGTTCGTTGAATAATGACAAGCAGTGTATTAGTGTATGTATTGTGTAGTGATCGATCATAGGTGATTAATTTTATTAAAGCACGTTTATATCAGTTCACTTTCATTTCCATTTAATACTCTAATGACAAGTTTATTTTAATTTATTATATATTTATTCCTTTAATAATAATAATATAACAATAAATAAATAAAGGTGGTTTATTCACAACTGGCATGAGTCACTGTGTAACTCGAACCACTGAGCTCGACGCCGACACCGCCCTTTTAAGTGATGTCATACAGTTCCTCAAAATAATCAATAATAACGTCAGGTTAGTGTGTTATGGTGAATTGCATTAATTTACATACCAGAAAAATAATTCAAAAGTTTTTTAAGGCCAAACCATAACCACGTAAGTAATTAACCTTAAATAGGTTCGATAATATTACCTAACATGGATGTGCTACTCGACAGGCATATGTATAGTCGTAAGTTAATATTGATTCCTTATCAATATCGACAATGCAGGTAAATGTACAAAGACACTGCAAGAATACAAACAACATACAGACACCGAGCAGGTATACAAACAATGCTCAGTCCTTCATTAAATTAACTTTATATGTTATGAAACATACAGAAAAATGGAGAGTAAGTAATCTTTACATTTATTTTCACCATTGTTTGCCCAAATTTCTGCACTATATAAATTGCATACCACATTATACATGTTGAACCAGTGAGAGTGAATGAAAAAGTTATAAAGGTTGAAGGCGACTGGAAGCTTCACGAGCAGATGGACTGACTCAGCCACTCGCCTCTACCCGGTAAGCTGCTCCTCATTGCCAGAGAAAATTGAAATAATTCTAGCCGCTAGACTGTACTTTAACTTTTAACCTCTTCACCACTTACGTGTAATTTAGAGAATATTTTGTGCTATTTTCTGCATGAGATTGTTATGTAAGTACAGAAGAAGAGGAATATGTGTGTCGGTTGCTAAAATTGTTTGAAGAATAGAGCAGAAGTTTGCATTGTTATGTGCAGGAAGAAAGGTAGGAATTGTATACATAATAGTTGTTTGTTTGAAGTGTATGGTCATTTTGATGTGCATGGTAGATTATTTTGGTTACAGATGCAGCAAAGGTAATTTAAATTGTGAATTAGTACAATATTTGGAATAATGGTGGCATGTGACGAGTGCTTGACAGTACATTGAGAAGCTGTGAATGCGAGAGAGATGGGATAAACCTTATTTTATATTTATCAAACAAAATTATGAAAAGTAAAACCGGATGGGGTATGATGGATGTTTTTGGGGTATTTCACTTTTTGCCACTACACCATCTCTGGAATATTATAGTTACAATCCGTAGTTGTGACAATTCTAGGACAGTTTTCTTCAATGACATTTCTGGCGCAAATTACTTTGAAGTGAGATATTTAACATTTTATCTTGTATGTTCGTACGTGGCAGTACACACCAAAAACAGAACAAGTGTGGAGCTCCCCAGTTAGGTTAGGTTAGGGTTTTGTTTTCCAATGGTTTTTGACGTGTTTTGAACACTTTTTACCTTGATTTTTAAAGCAAATATCTAGATTCTGAGATGGGAGGAGGAGGGGTCTTATCTCAGAAACTGTTGATTTGCACCATAAATGAAGGTCAAATAACATCAAAAACCATCGGAAAAACATAGTTTCAACTTCGATTTCGTATAGTGACAACAAGTTAAATTTTACCGTGATTTCTTTGTTGGGATATTTATGGAAAGAAACTTTGGGTAGGGTTAAAGTGATTGCCGCCAGTGTTTATGTCATGTTAATACAGTACGTAGTTTATATGATGTTCGTAGTGGATATTTGCCATGATCGGCTAAGTTCCTACAAACGCTATTTTACTGTAAGTGCACTTTGATTGGTGCTAGTACTTTCTGTTTAATATGATGAGGGGGTCTGCCCCGGCTAGGAAGTTAAGTGAGGTTAGGCAGGTTTCTTTGGTCATTAGTCGAAAAGGCGAAAATAATACATAGAAATTCTAAAATGGGTCTCTTTTTCTTCTCAGCACCACGAGAACTCTCACTTTTACGCTTGCCAGCCATTTTAAAGGGAATTACAAACGAAAATTTTTTTCAGTACACAGCGCGATCACTAACGTCAGGACTCGAAAATACGTACAGTGGGGTATGCTATAACGAACGGATCCTACTACGAATATTCCTATAACGAACGGTTTTACCTATAAAATTGAGAATGCTATAACGAACGCAACTCCTACAACGAACGCGGATGAATACGGGACTACTTCACCTGGCGCATGAATATTGTTGTACCGCGGCCCACAACAAGAGCGTCAGGCGCCATCTTTGTCTCGTTGTGCACCGCTGTTAGTGTTGAAATTTCGTCTTTTGATGTGGAAATTCGCGTTATTTGTATAACTATTTTGTTATACAAGTATACAATTGTAACAATGAGTCGTCCAAAGCGAGTGAGAAAGCTAATAACCCTTGAAACTAAGAAAGAAATTATAAAGAAACGTGAGAATGGAAGAAGCATTGCGAAACTTAGTGATGAATATGGGATGACTAAATCGACTATATGTACGATTATGAAGAATAAAGAGGAGTTAAAAACTGTGCAAGTGGCTAAGGGAATCTTTAGACTTAGCAAAGCAAAGTGTAATGTGATTGAAGAGATGGAAAATTTACTCTTAGTGTGGATAAAGGAGAAAGAAATGGCAGGTGGTAACATTAGTGAAGCTATAATTTGTGAGAAGGCCAGACAACTGTTTGAGGACCTTAAAGCCAAGACTCCATAGTGATGGGCCAGTGTTTAGGGGTACCTGCATGCTGAATAACACTAAGGTAAGATAAAGTACCGTATTTTTTACATTTTCCACAAAATTTTTTCAGTGTTAAGCGGTTGTATTTGGGGGCCTGGAACGGATTAATCCTATAACGAACGAATGCTATAACGAACGAGGTTCTGGAACCAATTACGTTCGTTATAGCATACCCCACTGTAATGTGAAAAATATTTTATACGACCACAGCGGTCGTATGTCTGGGTTATCGTAAGTCAAGTATGTCGTAGTCGAGGAGTATCTGTATGCATGTGTATGTTGCATGTGTATGTTTATTTGTTTGTTCCTCCGAGATGATAATTCCACAAACATCGACATGATTAGTCTTGATAAAAAAAATTAATGCATTTTTCTTGCTGAATACTGACCAGTGCTGTCAATCTTGACCCTACCAAAGGTGGGCAGCAATTTGAAGCAGAGCGAAAATGTGGGGTTAAAAACAAATAAAAGAACCTAACCTCTCATTAGGCAGTGCTTGCGGAATAATAGCCAAAACCTGTAAGCGAAGGTTCCATGAGATTGCATAAAACTAAATGGGGATCTTGCATCTCACGTTCACCATCTTGAAAAAAGTAAGGTAAAGCAGTTAGATGCTATTCTATTTCCTGATACAATAATAAATTTTTATGGAAATTAAAAAAAAATTGTTTCTTATGAGTTGTGAAGTGTACAGTACAGTAGTTAGAAAAGTAAAATTTAAGATTAGATATTGCAAAGCTTAGAGAAAAATTTTCATCAAAGCGCTGGAAACATTTGTACAAGGATAAGGTATGTTTATTCACGTTGATATAATTTTTGTGTCTGTCAAGGTATTTTAACTTCAATAGTAACTTTGAGAGGCTAGAGTGTAGATAACTGACCCATGATCCACTTTAAGAAAAAAAAAATTATAAGAAAGCTTCCTTCTTATCTTTAGAATATTCAGAAGAAGAAAATTGGGAGAATTGCAACTTTTTTACATTTGATCGTAAGTCCTTACTTTATTAAATGTCATTCTCATGGGAACAATGTACCTGATGAAAAGTCTCTTAAGAATAAAACTTGTTATTTAACTGATGAATAGAAATAAATGGGTGGGGGAATTGCAACTTCCTTACTTTTTTGGTCAAACCTCATTTTTGTAGAGTGAAAACAGTGCGTACCACTTGGACTGTCATGCTTGCCTTTCTCCTTTTAATGTAACTTACTATTGTGCAGTAATATCTCCAATACCTGAAATTGAAGTTCTCTCAATTCTTGGTCTGTGAATGATTTTCCAAGTTGAAAATCAGCACATTTTCTGAGAAAATTCTGGAAAATCTCTCCAAATATTTTTTCCGTGTTTGGAAGCCAATTTCAAGGTTGAAAATCAGGCATATTTTCTGGAAATTCCGAGAAAACTCCTGGAAATTCTCCATTTGTTTTTGTTTTTTTGGTTTTGGGAGAAAATTCCAATGATGAAATATTGCGCAATTCTGGAAATGCTGATTAATTCCAGGAACCAATTTTTTCCAGGTCTAGGAGCAAATTCCGAGGATGAAATAAGGTTTAGAGTCTCGGAAACTTTTCTCATTACCGAAAAAAAAAATCCATTGATGTGGGATTTTTCCAGGTTTAAGAGTCTTGTTACCTGAAAATCTCTCATCCCTGTATGAGCTTTGTGCCAATTATTCCAGCTAATGCGGATATCGTAGTCTCTCCTCGACTTACGATGGGGTTCCGTCCTGACGACCAGGTCGTAAGGCGAAAATAATACATGGAAATTCTAAGATGGGTGTCTCTTTTTCTTCTCAGTACCACGAGAACTCTCACTTTTACGCTTGCCAGCCATTTTAAAGAGAATTAAAAACGCAAATTTTTTCAATACAGTGCGATCACTAAAGTCGGGGCTCGAAAATACGTAATGTGAAAAATATTTTATTTGACCATGGCCGTCGTATTTCCGGGTTGTCGTAAGTCGAGGAGAGATTGAACTACTGTATAATGCACTTTCATCCTAGGATAGGATGGTTTTGTTGGTTTAACTTATTTATAATAATATTCAGTACCCATGTCGACGTCAAATGAATCTGTTTAATTGACTAGTACTGTATTTTAGAGATTCCATAATTTTCTCCTTGCAACTGCTCACTCTACCCACCAACCACCCTAATAAGATAACAATAAAATATTTCAAACTTTTGGGAAGTTAGATCAGGATGGTTTGTCTACAATAAATTATTTGCATCACTACGGGAGAAAACCCTAAGCTGTTTAGGTATGAAACTGCTGAGGCAATATAGCCAAATGAATAATGATAATAATGTGAAAGTTAGGGTGAATCCTTATTGCTATTACAGAGTATTTGGTATGGAAACTTAGCTCTTACCTGTGTTCGCCTGCCACACACAAAATCCACTTGCCATCATGGATTGATTACATACTCTACGTATTTGGTATAGCTACAGTCTTATTATTACAGTAATAATATCAGCTACTGGTGAGATTGTGAAATGGAGTTCCATCGTACGATATGTTTTTTGATGTGTTGAGGTGTGAGCTTGTCTGTGGCAGCGCCCAGTTGCCAGTCACCATCTGATGTTCTAAGAGTAAAGTCTGTAAAGAACCTGGACTATTAGTCAAACCTCTCAAACTACTGCTGCCAGTTTTATGTTTTGTTTATTTAACGGGAACTTTAATATCTATGAAATGTCATTTGTCTTGACAAATGCATAATAAATAATCATGTATATAATATGGTGATTTTGTCCTGGTCAGCATATCATACCTGGACAGCATTTCATCATACCCACAAATGTTTGCCAGTGACTGATGATATATAATAAGTACTGTAATATAAACCAACCAAACCTACTTAGCCTAATTTATCCTAACTTACCTAACAACAAGTAACCTAACTTAACATACTTATTGTAAGCTGGAATTGCATTATATTAGGTTAAGTTATGTAAGTTAGAATATTCTTTTGTTATCTTCATATGGAAACATTCGGCTCCTTAGTTTGTCAACAGTTTGACTATAAGCATGGCATTTACGTGGGTAAGTACTGTATTTTCTCTTAACAAAAACTATAGAAAAACAAAATAGGAAGCTGCAATTCCTCCAGATTTATTAGGTTATTCAGGAGGTAAGACAGAAGTTTTAATTTTTATTTGCTAAAGCTACTCCTTTAGATGAGTCAGTTAACTAGACCTAGACTATTACACTATTAGTAGTGGGTTTTTTACTGAAGTAGGTGAGGCTCTTCTGGAAGTTTAATGCATTTTCTTATAACCAGATCACGAGGAACATCTACTTGCAAAT
This sequence comes from Homarus gammarus, assembly GCA_958450375.1. Taxonomy (NCBI): domain Eukaryota; kingdom Metazoa; phylum Arthropoda; class Malacostraca; order Decapoda; family Nephropidae; genus Homarus; species Homarus gammarus. The sequence continues at coordinate 96,192 of CAUDMG010002167.1, read as the reverse complement.
AAAGGAATTATAAAATGGCTGATCCCAGGATTAAGCAGCTGCGTATCAAGACTGGAGTTGTGAAGCGTTGTTGTAAAGAAAAAATCAGTTATGAGAAGGAGGCTGAGCAGATTCAGGACAAAATAAAGAAAATGCAAGAAGAAGGTTTGTAAATGTTTATTTCGATCACATGCAGATTAAGCACTCCCAACTTATTTCCCCTTAAGATTAAACCTGGGGGGGGGGGGGGGGGGGGGGGGGGCTGTAGTTTAGTTTTAGGATGGTTAATTTTTTTTTTTTTTTTTTTTTTTTTTTTTTTATTGGGCACCCCCCTACGTCCTTGTGTAAGGTGAAGCGCAGAAGCGTTTACAGTGCCCAACAGGGAAGCATGCTAAGTTCATGCTTGCCTTTATGTCTCATGAATTAAGGGCGTAGAAGCCTGAAGAGTCAAGGGCATAGAAGCCTGAAGAGTCAATTGTTTGCGTCAAGTTATTGGAAGCTCCAACAACTTGTCCCTGAATACGAATTCGCAACTTTCGACTTACAACAGGTACCTACTTTACTGCTAGGTGAACAGGGACTAATGGGAGCTAGGAAGTATGTCCAAACAACTTCCACCGGCCCGGGAATCGAACCCGTGACATCTTGCTTGCGAAGGCAAGAGCGGTACCACTCTACCACCAGCACCCCCAGGATGGTTAATCTTGGGTGAAATAAGCTGGGGATACCTAATGTTTATGCACAGTAATCAGTTTATTTCTACACACAGTGTGAAAGTTTTCTTTGTTACTTTTGTATTTTATGATAATGCATGGATAAATGTTTGGTTTAGCTCCAGTCTTACTTTAATTTTTAGATGGGACGTTCACCATAATGTTTTGGTAAATCCAAGGAAAGAAGGAAGAATTTAGTTTGAAAATCATTTATCAAGCAATCAAAAAAAATTTCCAAACCTAAACCCCACCACCTAGAAGTACAGTGTTGAATTATGGGTTAGGCTTAGGTGGAGGAGTCCTTGTGTTCTGCTTCAGAGAGTATCTTCAAACTTATATGTATCCTCTCTCCCCTAAATTATTATGATAGCAGACAACATAGACTGCTGAACCTGATGCCCTGGGTTATTTTTGGATAAGATTAATTCTATTTTGTTAATTTTGTTTCATATTGTCTACCATTATTCATGATTCAACCCTACAGACTCTCTTATTTATAAGACTGAAACACTTCACAAGGATATAGTTTTAACAGTTACCGTAACACGAGCCGAGATTTATCACTGTTCTCTTATACTGCCAGATTCTGGGGTCACTAACTCTAAGGGGATAACTTAACTCTATTCTTAATTTCTAAGGGTTGCTGCCACCAGACCCCCTCTGGGCAGTATGTAGCTCGTTAGGTAGCGGGCAGAGTAGACTTGGCATTGGGTTAGGTTTTTCATTGACCCGATCGATAAGGGGAAAGAAGGGTGAAACCATAACATGTCTTAACTAATTTATTCCTTATAAAACATACTGCATTTCGTTAAAATACAAGTGAGTTGGCCTTCCTCAGAAGAACAGCGATGATTTTGGTTACCCTGCTCGACAACAGACGTCTTACATTAATTGCGTGTCATCCACATACTTATTGCATAAATATCAGTGACCACCTTACCTCGGTCATCCCTTCTTACAATAACACTCAACATGTCAGACTGCTCCACCTGTATGGAATATTGCACCTTAGGTTATCATACATAGTAGCACCATCTCACCTCCCTGTAGCACCAGCTCATCACACCTGTTATACTCCACACCTGCAAGTATGGGACTCCTTTTAATTTTTTGGTACACATATCAGGCACCTCGTTCACGCACCGCCCTCAGTGGGTAGAGACGAGGGCTTCACCAAGAGACATACCAGTGCTGTTTTTACGCCTGGTATTATAGGTCGCTCCAAGTGACGACCGCAGAGTTTCTCAAGCATTATATTGTGTATTCCTACTCATTTGTGGTGGTATGCTGGGAATCCACAGGTTCACAGTGGAGTAGCATAGCTGGGAGTAGTCATCTCACATGGTGGGACGCTCACAGGGATAATGGCCGCCGTTCTGGTGAGTTCAGAGCGCGCGGGGCACCTAAGTTGTTGAGAGAGTAGGTGCCACTGAGAAATAATGCCTGATGGGCCATTATCACCCAGCCCAACACATCACTATTTCACTTTGTACATCAGGCAAAGTTTTAAACTGTAATAACTGCTATATAAGTCTCTTTTTTTTTTTAGGGCTGAATACAGCCCGATGAAGTTCACTGACCTGAGTTGATGAGAGAGTAGGTGCCACCAAGTCATGAGGTCCTGCACCTCTCACCGACGTAGGCCTACAGTTTCCAATCTTTAATTTTTAATTTGATTTCTTATGGTTCTCACATGAACACTTTCCTGTTTATTGTGACCTTATGCTTTATAGATACATATCTTAATCCTAAATTACACACTCGGGTAAGGTTCTGATTTGCTAGTTCCTGGATAAATTCATTGGGTTATAATATCAACGCGGCACACCCGAGGCGGCCTAGGCGCCAACCTGAACAAAGCCTAGCGTCGTATTTTCATGGTGTGGGTATACACGATATTCTCTTTGAAGCATAGCTTCTGGATCACTTCCAACACTTCACATAGTTCTGATACCTTTATCCTTTTTCCAGATCATTGTTCTCATGTATTTTCATCTGATATCTGCAGAAATTATGTTCACTAAACATTCACAGATGTAAATAGTATGACCTTCAAACCACAATCTATACTTAGCCTGGATCAACTGGACTTTCCCAATCATCTTATAGATACCTTGAGTTCTCCTTAATGCTATGATTACATACAATTAATATTATATAACCGTACGTGGGTACAATTCAACAAATGAATCAGTAACATTGAGTAGGCGAGTTATTCCTTATCAATGTTTCCCGTTTTCTGAGGTTCTACAAGGGCGGTGGATTTGAATGTTATGTAGCGTAACATGAATTAGAGGGGGTTTTTAGGAATGACTATGATGTGCGCAGTACACTCTGTGTTGTGTTATATGGATATCCCTCGTTTAATGATGAGGGTTACATTCATGAAAACCTAATATTAAGCAAAATTATTGCTAAGGGACGGATAGCACCGAAGCACGGAGGGCGAACAACAGGGTGAATCACTGTAGATCACACCGAGTACTGTAGTCCTTAATAATAATAATAATAATAAACAACAAGTCCACTTGATTTCCAAGCCACATTGGAGTATTGTAATGATTTGTCCACAACATTTATAGTTTCATTACATGTAACAGTGGCAACATGCCATCTCACTGGCCACCACATTACCAGTTTTCCCCTTCCCAGTGAGTCAAGCAATCACTAAACCGAATTTTGACCTAATATAAAGCGAGAAAGGATGTCAAAAATTTTAATCACTAAAGTGAATTAATGTTTAAGTGATTTATAACTAAACGAGGGATACCTTTACAGTATACTGTACTGTATATTAATAAGTACTGTAAATATTAATTTTCAACTTATATTGTTACAGGTCAGGAAGTGTACTACATCAAGAAGCAAGATCTCTTACTGCAGGAAACACAAACTGTCATTCCAGATTGTCAGAAACGACTAAATTCAGCTTACCAAGACTTAAAGGCTCTCGTGGATGCTGAGGTATGTACATCATCTTTTTATGCTCCTGCCACCCATAGCAAGGATTTAAGGGTTTACTTTTTCTTTCTGATCAAAGTGGGGCACATACAGTACAGTATTTTATTGATAATCACTTGTTTTATTAGGACAATATCTGTGAATGACAGTGACTGAAGGGAAAGTCAGTGTATGTGTGTGCATTCATAGGTGCTTTTGAGTTTGATTACTCAAAATTATAGCAGAAAAGGGCTCTAAAATTTGCCCCCCCAAAATGACCCTGTCTTTGTACAGTTCTCTCTACAGAACTTTATTTCGATAAACAGTTTTGATTGTTGCCTTAACACTGTAAACAAACAGGGAAGTTTCTAATAGTATCTCCTCAACACGGTAATTGAAATATATAATTTTGAGTAGAGACTACATTGTGGACAGGAAGATTGGAGCAGTATGTGAAGGAAAGGACAGGAGGGGATAAGGAGAATAGAGAAGATGAAGAGATATACAGTAATATTGGGAATAACCAGAGACTTCTGTGATGGTTACCCCCTCATGTGGCCGAGATAGAGTGGTTTTGGGAGAGATGAGCAGGATTGTGTCAGGTACTGTACTAAAAGCATTGGAATGAATATAAGCTATAGGTAAGATATTCTGCTTAGTTAGAAAATAAGATTATATTGGTGCTACTATAGTGTGCGGTCTACAAGGATATTGTTAGTCTAACCTGACCTAACCTAAATATCTTGTAGACTGCACGCTATAGTAGCACCCAAAATTTTATCGAGAATACGGTAACAGTGCAGCAATTCATAAATCTCCTAAAAAATGGATAAAATGTAGTAGATAAACTAATGTTTATTTGAGCTAAATAAAAATATTATGATGCTACTATAGCTTTGTGTCTAAAAGATATCTAGGTTAGGTTAGACAAGATATCTTTGTAGACCGCACACTATAGTAGCACCAAATTTGTTAATCAGGTGCCACAAGTCAAAAGCATAGGTACAGTTGTTGAAAGATAATATTGTTTCCTTGTTGATTAGGCAGTTCAGTTCTGAGATGGATGGATGGATGTACACCTTTGGCTAATATAACTTCTAAGTAACAATTAAAAATACACCAGTTTGTTTTTGGTTATTTAATAGCAATACAAACAACATTTAATATACTGTATCTTGTAGAATTTTGGGCAGTGTAAACAGGTTTATTTATTATTGCAGACAGAGTTAGAAGAGGCTGAGGAATATCAAGCAGCCAAGACTGTAGTGGAGGAGACAAGTGCCCACATCACAGCATAAGTGTGGTGTGCAGAGATGACCTGTGTGCCATTATCTACTACATGTGCACAGGAATCTACTTATATGCTAATTTATGTTAATTAGATGTGCTACTAGAAATTCTTTTATCCTTATTTGTTGTGAAGTGAAAAGCAAATTGATGCGCAACTGAAAGTTGAAAAAATAGACGTATCTTTGTGAGTTATGAACAGACGTTACAAATACAGTATTTAGTTTGCGGATGTTTGATTGAAAATTGTATTTTGGGAATTATCTTGAAAGTGATATCAAAGTAACTTGACAAAAGTGATAATTGGATGCCTTAAACACAGCTATAATGGTTATGTCCTCTAAGTACTCTTAAATTTATATTCATTACAATTGATAAGTTACTTACCGTAGTTAAAGTTACTAACTCAGATTAGTGACTGTTCTGTTAGATGTGAGTGTGTTGAACCAGTCTACAAAATATTTCCTGAAACTTGTGTTTTATATCTTAAAGGAATGTTAGAAATGCAATTTTTTATTACTGTGCTTCAGTTGAATTTGATTGTGTGTGTTGACTGCCATCATTGTTAATTATCACCATTTTTATTATTAATAGTAATAAGCCATCATAAGTTGGAAAAACTAGTGAGACAGAAAATCTGTATTGAGAGTTGAGTGACATTGAAATTATCACACATACATTGAAAGGTTAAGGTTTGCAACTTTATTAATAATTTTAAAATCTAATTAATAAAAAAAAATTGCAAATCCCACTTGAGGATGTCAGAAAGGTCAAACATGCCAGGTCCACCTTATAAGACCTGGGTGCAGCCTTTACCTCCAGATCATCATCCCTTACCTGGATCAACCACTAGACCTGAACATGGCACCTACATTCCACAGGACCAGAGAAATGTTCCGCCTCATCCTTCATATGTGCAGCCACACCAATGTCATCTTTCGTCTGGCCCAAGAAGTGTAAATCATATTGTTCCCAATAATCCTCCACCTGTTATTACATGTCATTCCAATACACCAGGCCAACAACTACCACCACCTCCTACTACTCCCCTTAGTCAAATCAACACGGCTAATATTTATCACACTCGTATCCCCCCTCCATCTACTTTTTCAACACCTCCACCCATTTTTTCAGCACCACCACCTTCATTCTCATCCACTCTGCCCTATTTTTCCAGACCTCCACCCCCTTTAACATATGACTTAGGAAACATTCCATTGTCTCATGATAGTCCAGTTATTCCTCAGAGTCACCAGTGTTCCAGTTCCTTGACAACTAAAAATTCATGTCCTCCATGGCACAGCGGTCCTCCTCCTCAAGTTAGTAATCTACAATCTGTACAACAAACATCCAAGGACTCGGCCAGTGGCAGCTTTATCTCGGATCCCCTTACCAAAAGCACTAGCGGTGGATTCATTAGGGATGATAACTGTACTCCAGAAACATGGGAAGAAGATCAGAAATGGTTAAGAGAATTTCAGGAAAGAACGAAGAGTCGCCAGACACCACCACCAGCCAACACCATGTCTAGGGAGAGGACCATAAAGGTGATTCTTTGTATGTAATAGTACTGTACTGTTCCTATAGATTTTGTATTTTCTTCCTAATAAGCTATTTGGTGAATTAGATGTATTTGATGTTTGCTTCACTCAATCTGATAATGCAGTATGAAGATATGCATCAGCTGTTACTAAATCTTCTGGTTGGAAAAGCTTGGGATCAGATCGTTCTTACAGTTATTGCTTCTTGTAAAGTTTTAGTGATAATTTTTAGTACGCTAATATGTTTTGGCACTCCTAACTATTGTATTCTTATAGTCATTCAGATAAAAGCATTTACATTGTATCAATAAAACAATAATTCCAGAAGAGTCTTATTAGTGTTTATTTGTTACCATTTCAGTATTATTATTATCACCGCTTCTAACACCGTGTGACACCAAGGGGCCTCCGTATAATTCTGACAACTACTGTAACTGTTTTGGTCTTTGGTAACATTTGGAGAAGTGGTATGATAGGTAAAGCAACGTTTTCAAGGAGAGAATTGTTGTTACTCGGTAAAATGGAAAGAAATAGTATAAGGGAACAAGCCCAAAAATTTTTGGTCTCTGATGTAGTCACGAACAAAAGTCCTGTCTCCTATTCTGCTGCTTCATGAATCCCAAGATTCAGACTCTTGAATCAGAGGCATTAATAGACAGAATAATGCATCAGTGTCTATTGCTTGAGGTTTACGAATATTTGAATCTCAGGGTTGGTGGAGCAGCAGAAGCAGCTACAGAACTTTTGTTACAACTGTACACCTTATGAGCTTCATGGATGTGTGTGTGTGCGCGCATGCATGTGCGTGCGTGCGCTTTCTTTACATTGGATTGAAGCAAAAGGTTAACAAAAAGCATATACAGCATCAGGTTTTACAGTGAGAATAGAATAGGGAAATATTAAATCAAGGGTATTATTAATAAAGAGGAAAAGTTAAATTTGTTTGTGTATTTTGTATGTTGGTATATTAGTGTGATCAGTGATGGAAGTTAACACAAGATCCCTTGTTATCCAAATGTTCGGCATCCAAAAATCTTATTCCTACAACTTTTTTTTTAGCCATTCGAAAGTGATCCTCGCTTTTCCGAAAGGTGGTCTGATCGAAAATTTAAATCGCCCTTCAATCCTGACCATCCTCTGGTGAGGTATGTACCAACTGGACAGTATATTTTAATTTGAGATGTGTACGACCAGAGTGGACAAAGTGCCCCCCCCCCCCCCCCCCCAAAATGGAGATCTCTGGCACTTTCTTCTGTGATCGGCTGCCTGCCAGCCCCGCTTGTAGTGATGCGTGGGTAGTTTTACTTCATAGCAAACTCGACTATATTACCACTTCTATACTGAGTAACCAAGTCTCAGGATCAAGAGTTGGTTCCCTATTTTTTTTTTTAATAAATCTCAATTTTGACCTTAGTGGCGCATTATCCACCGGTCATAAACATTCATTTATTTTAGCATTTACCGTACAGTAGCTAAGTACTAAATTACAGTACCTTATTTAGTTCCCCCCCATGAATCGATATCATGTCTTGGGTAGAATATTGGGTTTTTCAAGGAATCTAATCCATTCTCAAAGAGGGATACCTCTAGTATTAAAAACAACTAAAAACTGTTAACTGAAGGGTAGGAGTGTGAGAGTTGGTCCAGTTCAGAACTACTGTACACCCTCGGTTTGTTGGTCATGAAAGTCGGCAGTGATAATGGAAATTTGTGAATTTTAGTGGTGTGTGAAAACAGTGAAAATTGATAATTTGCATTTTTTTGCATACAATACATTGGATTTGGTATACAGTACTTGATGAACAACTCGGTTTTTTCTTCATCTGTTTGTAGGTTTTTAATTCGCGGCCCTCAATTATTCGCGGATGACACCCTGGATGTACTCAAGAATGTCTGCGGGTAGTTGTGGCCATATATCACTGGATATACTATTATTAATAGTGTTTACTGATAGAATAGTGCTTAACAGTGATTAATCATGGCATTGTAGCTAAATTAGCTCATCATTGTAACCACCAGGCTACTGGACCAAGCTGTGAGGCGTTACGGTTTTTTTCAACTCGTGTTTTTGGGTAGATATACGTAACCACCTTCATTTATTTTTACTTCGTTACATGCATGCACCATCCTACACACATATTGTGAAAAAATTTATACTGTATTACACTGCAATTACCGATATCCTTCATGTTGGGTTGGCTAGATGGCTACGAAAGAAATTATGTAAGTTTGATACAGTGGTCCTTCGGTTAAAGAACACAATTCGTTCCAGAAGGTCGTTCGTTAACCGAAACCATCGTTTCAATGGGATTTTGGGTAATTGGTTCCAGCTCACCGAAAATTACATACAAAGTAAAAAAAAAAAAATGCAGTAAAGTACACGTACTTTGAGGTGTGTTTGTAGAAGGCTCCTGGTTGATGATGATGATGATGGGAATTAGAAGTGGGAGTGGAGGAGAAGGGAGAAGAGAAGGAAGTGGGGGTGGAAGAGAAATCGCCCCATGCTTGGTGCCGTCATTTTACCCATAAAATTGTAAGTTCACTAGGTGTAATTCAAGATTATTTTCTTTAAATCAACACTGCACTGCACTAAATATTGTCAATATGTTAAATAAATTTCAGGATGACCTACAATTGTACAGTACTGTAAAAATGTAAAAATACTCTGTGTTCAAGAGACCCACAAGCAAGATGTTTCCTCCACTGAACAGAGATACAAACTGAGGCCTTGGTGGGTGAGTGAAGTGGCTGATGGGTGCACCAAAAACTAGTTCCCTGTACTGCAATTATGTTAAATAAGTGTTAGAATGACTAAAAATTTTAATATAAAACTTGGAAAATTATTGAATAGTACAACCTTCTTGATATTTACTCCAATTTTAACGAATGTAAGCCCTAGAACCGATTTCTGTGTTGGTGGACTAATCTTCCAGCTGGTGAGCAAGCCAAACTATGTCGAGACATTTTCGTAAGAATTTCGTTAACCGAATTTTTGTTCGTTAACCGAAATGAAGGTTCTTATGGAAGGTAATTCGTTAACCGAGGGACCAACGTACTTCATATCAACCAAGCTTGTGCACAGTTGCCATTCGTTCTAGAGACAGTAATTTTTACAAGGAAAAAATTGCCATATGGCAACCCAGCCAACTCAACTTTAATAACAAAGCACTACATTGACCTGAGGGTAGACTCACATTTTTTGTACATTTTGATACATTTTGTTTTGTTTCTGATTATTTGAGAGGATTTTTCCATTATTTATTTGTATGTGTTTTGTGTGTGTGTCTACACATAGAATGCAGGTAAAAGAAATAATTGCCCTAAGGACAAACGCAAAGGGAATATACATTTCTTTACGTATGAGTAAAAATGTAATGTTTCCCTCCCCCGTCAGTAAATGATATTGTGGATTTGGCTATTTGCAGCCATTTTGAGACCCAAACCTACACGAATTTTAAGGGCATGCTGTACAGTAATTGTTTTATCGTTTAGTCGATGAGGGATAGGTATTTTAGGGAGGGCATAGGAAAGATGTAATTAATTTTAGCTGTAGGGTGAAAATGGTAATATGGAATGCTCTCAGATGGATTAGATCAGTTTAACATGCACAAGTCAATAGATAATTTCAAAAGATTAGATCGTAATATAAAGTGAATAATAATAAAGTGGGACTTAACATAATGGAACGTCATTTCAGAGATGTGAAAATTATGCGAGCCTGTAAGATTTAGTTACTGCATTTTATCTAAATATTACAATGCGCATATATACTTTGTGCTATAATACAGTAATGTTCGTAGGAATATTGTACAGATTTTGGGGATTATGTAACTGTGGCCACCTTGTTCCAACTCCATGTAGAAAAAGGTCTACAGGAATGAAAAAAGAAACAATGGAAAGGAGCATGAATGGAGTAATTTTAGCTGCACTATAAATTAAGTTAAGATAAACAAGAACATGACATCTGTACAGTACTGCAATTTGAATCTGTAAAGTATGTACCAATTACCAAGACCATTATGACATGGAAGACTTTGGAAAAACTGAACTTTATTTATTAAAATTGTTTTTCAAGATTGTACAAATTTCTTGCACTGTGCTGTACTTGCCAAAAACAAAATCTAGAAAACTAAGTCATTTTCTAAAATGGGAGGCAGGAAAAATAGAAATAAGATACTGTTGAAGTCAGTGTGAAGGGTGTCATGAAAGTGGTCATGTTAATCCTTTTACTATGGGGGCGCCACTTTTAATATTTTATATGGCTAATGCCAGACGAATTCAATCGGCACAGAAAGAGTTAAACTTCCTTCAGTGACATACCATTTTGGTGGAGTAACCTTGATTTGAAAATTAAAAGATAACATTCACAATACAATTCAGTATTGTAAAGAAATGCAGGAAAAACAGAAATACAGTACAGGGTATTATCGGCTGTACTGAAAATAGCACAATATACCCTACAGTATAATTGTGCGAGTTGACATTCTTCATTTAATTTCCTAAATTTGTTTGGTTTTAATCTTTAGTGATAGCTTAGCCCAGAGTACTGACATTCCTAATGGCTAGCTCAATACACCACCAGCCACAGGATTGCTCCCAAGTCATGGGTTGGGAATCAGGGTATCTAAATACTGTGCCAAAGAGAGAGGTTCTGAGATAAGTCAAGATTGCATTGCAGTGAAATATTTATAAATAGAGAGGATAAATATATAGTGACAAGACATTGAATGGTCAAGAATGAACTACCAGTAAAGTTATGGAGGTAAAATTTGGTGATTGGACTGTGAGGTGTTACCAAGAATTTTTGTAGTCCTGGACAATTGTCTTTAATATCAGAGATGATGGCAGTATTGTAGCTGCTGCACTCAGTGTGATAACAGATGTGGCAGAGGTGTAAATGTTATATATTTGTACAGTACCCCGTATTATTTATTTCGATTTTTAGAAGAGGAATTATTTGTGGTCATGGTAAGATTGTCATCTGCCTTAAAACATTTTATTTGAATAATTCCTGACATTGGGTTAAACAGTAAACCAGAATTATTAAGATGTATGAATTATATACAGTATTCACATGTACATAAATGAGGACTAAACAAGAACTATATCTGCAGGGTTGAAGGGACTTCATGTGGATAATTAACACCAAGTACTGCAGAGGTCAATCAGAAATATGACTAACTTGAATACAGTACTGTACAGGATAAAACAAAAATATTACTGTACCTTAAGGTGATGCTTTACTGCTTGGAAGGATTTATAGTTTTGAGGCGCAACATACGAAATGAAGCCCACGTTAAATGACGAACTCAACAAATTTGATGCTCACTGATTATGAGTGACATCTTTGGTTGTGAGTGCAAGAACGGCTTATGAAGAACACGATCATAGTTACTGTACGGTATTTGTCAGCCCCATAAGTGAGAGTACTGTATGTATATGAAAACTTGGGCCACAGTCAGATAATGACCAGACATATGCACTAACATGAGCTTAGTTGAGGTAACAGGTAGTACTACTGTGCTGTGCAGTTTATTTGCAATACCACTTGAATGCAAGTTGATTTTTCAGGTCAGTGTTTCTCAGAATGTAAATGTGTTTTTGTCTAAGATGCATATTGCTTGAGAGGAACACTTACACTGATAACTCAACCTTCCATTCCTCAATTCATTGTTGGATGGTTGAGTTGATGTGTGGATTGTAACACCTCACATGATAGGTTGCAATCGTCTCTGCTCCATTTCTTAGATGGTCAATGGGGGTCTGCTGTATAGAGCCTATTTTAGGTAGCCACAACAGCTTTCAAAATTGCGAAAAATGTATGGGCATGTTAGCAAACAGATTAGAGGAAATTACTTTCCTGTGTGGTTGTGTTGTATATGTATGGTTTAATGTCTTATGATCTAGTTTCATGGTTTTGCAGTTATTCTTTCATCACATATTTTCTTTTTTTCTGCATGAAGTTGGTGGATGTTGAGAAGATGGTAACTGAATCACAAATGTTGGCCAGTAGTTTACGAGAGGTGGAGGAGAAGATGAACCAAGTAAGGGAAACTGCACAAATTGATGTATGGGAGGACCTGGCACAACAAGCGGAGAAGATAAAGGTATGTACTGTATGATATTTTTTATTCTAAGTGATATAGGAACATTATAGTACAGTAATCATATGGTATTTTTCCATCCCTTCAGTTAAAGCTAAAACAAGTGATCATCGGTTTCCAAGATGATAATTTTATCTGCAGTGTTCAAAAGTTAATTAATCAGCGAAGAATGAAACGTAAGCACGTGAAAAGAAGGAAGAAGGAAATACAGCTTGAGAAGGAACAGATTAAGAAGGCAAGACAAGAGGAGGAAGAGAAAATAGATGCCTGGAGGGAAAAATTAGAAGTCGAGGCAGAAGAGAAGAGGAGGGTAAGTGACTGTCAACCTTTATTCTTCTCTAGTGACCATGTGCAAAATTTTACTGTTACTTATCTATGTTGTCTGTAACTCAGCTTCCTACTGCATAATGTTCAGTTCTCTGTTATCATGAAATGTATTATTTTTTTACTGAAAGATTATGTTTGTTGGATTTCATGAATATTAGACAACCCAGCTTTCACCTGATGATTAAACACCCGAGTACTAGCCTAACCAAACCCTCCATTTATCAATAAAGTGTTTAATCATCAAGTGAAATAAATTGGGGTTCCTAATCTTCTTGAGGTGCCTTTGTTCTCATAATTATCTTGGTACCGTACAGTATGCTGTTTCGCATATTTAGAGTAGGTGGCTCACAGTAATCACACTCTTTTCTAACCAATTCTATACCACTGCTGTACAGTGGTCCCTCGGTTAACGAACAGTTCGATTAACGAAGTTTCAGTTAACGAATTAACTTCCATAAGTATTTTCAGTCTGATTAACAAACAAAACTTCGATTGATGAAATCCTTACGACAAACACTTTTTGTTGTGCACGTCAGCTGATCGGCTAGTCCGCCAATACAGTAATTGGTTCTATATGTACAGTTGTTTCCAGTGGAGTAAATATCAAGAAAGTTGGTCTTGAATATTTCTGCATTTTTTATATTAAAATTATTGGTCATTCTGAGATTTAGTTAACATATTGTTAATATAAACAGTACAGGGAACAGTTTTTGTGCGCCCATCAGCTGGTTGAATCACCCAACAACGCTTCTCAGTTTAACTTTGTTTACAGTGGAGTGAACATCGATTTTGTTGGTCTCTTGAATATTTTTGCATTTTTACATTAAAATTATTGGTTATTCTGAAATTTAGTTAACATATTGATAATATACAGTGTAGAAATTATTATGTAACATGTAGAAGGCATTAGAACCAATGCACTGTAAAGAATATGGCATGTCATCATCGGTGACCGGATAAAACCCCAACGGACAAAACCCCAGTCTCATATATAAAATACAAAATAAAACACTTTTAGGCTTAGGTTAGGTTAGTGTTGACAAATGACAACCCCGTTGGGGTTTTGTCATGGAATTGTCATCATCGACTGCCTCAACAATCAGCTATTTGATATGTAAACAAAGCTGCCAGTAATACGACATACACACCTCAAAGTAAGTTAAAATACAGTATTCTATTGTTTTTTATTTATTATTATACAGTATACTGTACTGTACAGTACTGTATTTAGTTTATATTTAATGTTTTGCCAATTCTATTACCGTTATACAGTACTTTGTATGCATACTTTGTCTGTGAGTTGGAACCAATTACCCAATATCCCATTGAAATAATAGATTCGGTTAACAAAATTTTCGGTTAACGAACGACTCTGTGGAACGAATTGTGTTCGTTAACCGAAGGACCACTGTACACTATAATATATCAGAGAAGTACCTGGTGTTCATAAATTATTTGACCCATTGTAAACCTTAATACAGTAATATAAAAAAAATGTATAGATACAGTAGAACACTGCGCACATTTGTTAGTTTACGACAACACAAAAAAATTAAAAATTTATCTGTATTCATCATATATAGTAAAACCAGCATATTCTGTGTATAATATTGTTGAGTTGACTATTAATTTTTAAAATGTATAATTTTTTTTTATAGACACCCTGTATTGTTATACAGTACATGTATTTAGAATAATTACCTAAGGGCTTCTGCATGTAAAATTGGCATTTCAAAAGTAAGGTAGCCAGTGCTTGTAAAAATATTTTAGTAGAATTTCATTTTATTAGGAAAAAGCCATCAAAGCAGAAGCTGATAGTATTTTGGGAGAAGTCCGTCAAAAACAGAATGACACTCTGAGAATGCAACAACTGTTGGAAGCTCTCATTACTCTACGTCTGACACGTATAAACAAGGGTGCTGCTCATGGGGATGTATCCACACCACAGAGGGATCAACGATTTGCTTCCACTATAAGTAAGTTCTGGAAGCCATTATAAAGCATATTTTTTCTTTTACTTTTAAATTTGTAATTTTGTATCAGAAGAACCATATCCAATAGTTGTGATCATCAGTGACTCATTTATCACAGGACAATAAGCTGATCTTATCTAGATACTGGAAAATTAGACGACATGATTTCACTGAATTTATTAGGGTTAAATTAAGTTATACAAGGTCCAACACAAAAATAACGAGACTGACCCTATAACTCGGGAACCAAGAGTGGGAGGGGAAGGACAAACAGACGGTTATTGAACATGTTCTAACCTGTCACAGAATGACAAGGCTCAACTCGATAGCTTCACTCAGTACAAGTGGACGCGTGTTGAAGTATAGACGTGTTCTTACGCTCGGTCGGAAAATGTCGGACTGCAAAACTGAGTAACAAGTTAACATCAAGTTTCTCGTTAAACTTAAGAAATCCGTGACGGAAACTTTTCAATTATTGACTAAGGCTTACGGTGAAGATTGCATGTCTTGTGCACGCGTTTTTGAATGGCACAAACGACTTTCAGAAGGCAGAGAAGCCGTGAAAGATGATGGCCACCCAGGCCGTTCACGCACAGCAGTTACCGATGACAACATTGAAAAAGTGCGAGATGTGATCAGAAAAGAACGTAGGTTGGGTGTTCGAGCAATAGCTGAGAAAGTTAATTTAGACAGGGAAAGTGTTCGACACATTCTAATGGAAGAATTGAACATGACAAAGGGTTGTGCAAAAATGGTTCCAAAATGCTATCAGATGAACAATGCGCCAGCCCACAACGCTTTGTCTGTGAAGCAGTTTTTAGTCAATAAAAACATCACTGTGCTTGAGCACTCACTCTATTCGCCAGACCTGGCTTCCTGCGACTTCTACCTCTTCCTAAAAATCAAGTCCGTTCTCAAAGGAACCAATTTTTGTCGGTAGAAGAGGTGAAAGCAAAAATGTCGGAGCTCCTAAACAGCTTTACAGAACATGATCTACGGAATTGCTTTGAACTGTGGCAGCATTGTATGCAGCTGTGTGTCAACTCAGAAGGGAACAACTTTGAAGGCGATCGCAGTTGATTTTCTTAATTTGGTAAATAAAAAGAGTAACAGCATCAGTCTTGTTTTTTGTGTTGGACCTCGTATATGTACTGAACTGTAAAATGTCTTCAGTGAAAGCATAAGTGGTTTTTCTACAATGATTTTATAAGAATTCTTAAGAGTCGGTAATACAGTAACTGCAATTCGCAATACGCAAATTAATTTATGCCACAGTATATTTTAATGCTTTTCACTGTATTGAAAGTAAACATATACTGTACTGTATTAGTATGCATATGTCTGTTAGAATGAAATAAGCTTCCTGGTTTTAAAAATATGATACAGTATTATTAATAATTTTTTTTTACAGTATTCAGGGCAGATTGAAGTGTGAAAAGCTTTCCTTAGAGGCTCAGATGATATTGTACATGGATCATCTTGTGTAGTAGGGAGTAATGTATTCAGTATTGATACGGTATTAGAAAACATTATATATTTTTTTATCAATACTGTACTGTAGTTGTACAGTCTAATACAGGTAGAGTATATACGTGGTATTGTTCCAGAGGGTATTGGTGATGTAGTGAGGAGCCAGATGAAAGAATATGAACTGGAAGAACAAACTCTTTGTGTCATGATGGAGGAAAGTGCCTCACATCAGTCTTGTGGTGCAGGTAATGTGTCATCTTTCTTCCAATTGTTGACATTTTCTTATTCTGGATATCTTTTTCTGCTATATTACAAGGCAGTCAGAACCATTAGTGAACACAGACTCTTTTATCACTTGCTGGAGTAGATTCATTATTGCTACTTTATTTCCCTTCCACAACAAGGCTTTGGGATGTCTAGTTGACTTACCCCTGTTGCTTCACTCAGTCATCCATCAATAGCATCCACCTACTCTGTATATATTTCCATCACTTTTTAATTTTTTTATAATATAATAAGAGTAAATTAGTGTGCTCATAGCTGTTGCAAGGAGGTCTCTTGGAAGTTTTGAACACATAAGGGTTAAGGGCCTACAATAACTTCATCACCTGGTAGTTTAGTGGGCTTGCTTTATCAAACTTTCCTGTTGCCCAAATTGCCCCACCCCCTCATGGGATATTTGTTTCTACTACAGCTGCTCCCCGACTTACGACGGGGTTAGGGATCAACATCCAAGTCGTAAGTCGAAATGGTCGTAAGTCGGAAATGCTTAAATAATACTACATAGAAAATCGAAAATGGGGGTTTCTTTTTCTTCTCAGCACCACAAAACACTCACTTTTAAGCTTGCCAGCCATTTTAAAGTGAATTACAGATGAAAATTTTGTCTGTGTACTGACGTTGGAGCTCAAAAATACGTAATTTGACCAAATTTTTGTATGACTGAGGCAGGTCGTAAGTGCGGGTGGTCGTAAGTCGGGGATGAGCTGTACAGTATAAATTAGAAGTGTTAGTACAATAGAACCTGTATGGCATATAGTATGTAAAAGTGAAAATAGTACCTGTACCATATGTTATCAACATAAAACAAAAATATTTGTCATTTTGGAAAGCAAAAGTCAGCCCTATTCTGATACTTAAAGATAACACACAACTGTTTCACTTAAACAAACATTTACTCCAAGTAACGTGGTAAATAGGTTGTGTTCTTTCACTACAGATCACTAATATAATAAGTTATTTGTGTACTCTTCTTAACCCGTACAGCGTCAACTGCGTAACAGTTACGCCGATATACTTTCGAGATAAATGAATAACCACTGTAAAATCTATACTTATAATGCAAAAGTGAAATTAATAATTATAAAATCATAAAAAAAAAAACACGTATTGGTGAAAATTATTATGAAAATGAGTAAATAATACGAAAAAGTAAAATATTATATTGATGTTCCGAAATCGAGATAGATGATAAAGAAAGAAAAAACAGCTACAGACTGTGAAGACTTACGGTAATTAGCATAATTCCACTCTAACTCGATGAAAAACGTCAACACCCGTAAAACTCTACAGGTTCTATGCTTAAACTTTCAACGCCGTGACACTTTCACCCATGGGCGTAACTACACCTTCCATGGTTTGGTGAGTTGCTAAATGATGTTTTTCCTTCGTTTTTTGATAGTATAAGTCTATTTCAGCCAAAATCCAAAAGTAAATTATAAGTCTATTTCAGCCAAAAGTAAATAAATTGCCGACGCCAGTCGAACATACAGGTAGTTGTGCTATAACGCGATAATTGTGTTCTTGTAAAATATCGTGTTATAGAAAATCGCGTAATAGAAATAACAGGGCTTATGGAGAAAATAGGGTTAGGTGCAGGTTACTCGAAATCGAAAAAATTTAGTAGTTAGCCTAACACAAGGATAGCACAGTCTAAATAAATGTTACATTCATATTTAATAATGAAATCATACAGTAAATATGAATGTAACTTGATGGGGGAGAAGGGTGATTTTGAGGTTGATAACATCGAGCTTCTCTTCAAGTGTTATATCCTTTCTTTTACGATCATCACCGGGAATTCTATCACCAGAACGCTTCTTGGAGATATTCTTCTTTACCATATTCACAGTTAATACCATAAAATTGGAGAAATAATAAGCAAAAATTGCGTTATAGCAAACAAGCGTTCGCGTTATACAAATATCGTTCCTGAATTCATAAATCGCGTTAGAGCAAATTCGCGTTATCAAAACACACGTTATAGCAGAACTCACTGTAATTATATTAACTTAGCTGACGCCGTACGGGTTAACATGGCAGTAAATGTTATATATAGTATAAGGTGATGAGCATTGCACTCTTGAAAAGAATGTAGCTTACTTTATCTTTCAGTTTGAGAGTGATTATTATTATTATTATTATTATTATTATTATTATTATTATTATTATTATTATTATTCAAAGGTAAGAAGGTGAAACTATTAAGACGTGAAGCAGTGGTTAAGAAACTCCTCTTTGGTGATTATCCTCCTCTTGACGAAACAACAACACAATCTTTCACTTCTGCAGATGACTGTTTAGAGACACTCATAAAAAGAAGGTAAGTTAATATGTAACAAGTGCTAGTTACTTTGTGTTGCACCAGTGTGCAAAAAGGTATTAATTTTTTGTCATTGAGTGTGTGTGTGTGTGTTAGTGAGTAACATTCTCTGCATCACTGTAGTGAGTAAGTTAATCATTTAGTAACTGAAACATGTACATGAGTACTGTAAAGAGCTTCTGACAGAAGAAAACTATGATCTCATATAATGCTGAGGCTACTGTAAATTTAGAGTACAGTACTCTAAAATTCAAACAAGGATAAATTTCTTAAGGACTGAATAGGAGTAGTGCTTGTAACTCAGTATTATAATATTCTCTTAAAAGTTGGGATTGAGATGAGAGACCAAATATTGTATGCTAGGTATTAGAGTTTACAATCTTCAGCAATCATGATATTCGGTCATTATGATGCCAGACACATCATACTCATAATTTACTATGAAAAGTGAAAGTGTGGCTCATTAACCTGAAAGCTTATTAGGGATAGTGCTTATACTCCACAATGTACTGTATACTGTACCAAGTCTTTGATACACAAAGTGGCAGTGTAACCAGCACTACAATATTAACACATTCAATTCCCATACTGTAAGGTAAGCTACCTATTTACAAGTTGGCTGAACTGCTGATGCCCAGGCATTAAACCAGCAACAGGAGGCAAGTACTGTATCCACCCGAGTCTATTGCCTGGAGTTTTAA
The DNA here is from genome assembly GCA_958450375.1 of Homarus gammarus. Classification (NCBI taxonomy): domain Eukaryota; kingdom Metazoa; phylum Arthropoda; class Malacostraca; order Decapoda; family Nephropidae; genus Homarus; species Homarus gammarus. The sequence goes on along the minus strand of CAUDMG010002167.1, from coordinate 76,555 downwards.
TCACTCATTTTCTGTTGGAGGTCATCTAGTTTACAACCTGACTTTAAAAAAATTGAGTCACGAAGGACACCGCACTATGGTGCTTGACAGGGAGGTGTGGTGGTAAAAGAAACTTATAATATTGGAATTAGTTCATTTTACCGTCACACCTCCCTATCAAACACTGTAGTGTTGTGTCCTTTGTGACTAAATTTTTTTAAAAGTCTGGTTGTAAACATGATGACCCCCGTCAATGGAAGAGGGTGATTAAAACTCCAGCCGTAAGTCTCTTCAAGATGTTGCTGCTAGAGCTAAAAAATACTTTGCTGCTTGTTGTAAGAAACACCAATAATATATGTGGGATAAGAGAGACTTAAGTAGAGGATGAATTGTTGGGGTGAGAAAATGGAGTCAGGGAGAGATATGGGTTAGAACAGTGGTTCCCAACCTTGTTTGCCCCATGCACCCCTTTCACCATATGTCAGAATGTCATTCCCCCCCTCCTTTCCAAGATTGTCTGCCTCAAAAAGTGCATTCCAAATAATATGCATATAATACTGAAAATCCTTTTTTTTTCCATATTAGTACATATACATTTACAATTTTACATGGATTATTTTTATAGTGGAGTTTTACAAATTAAATGCCAATTGAAAATGTTGATGGATTTATAAAACTTGAATAAAAGTAAAATAGTTTTTTTTATATTTATAATGAATTACTTAACAGACCAAACTGAAGCATAATGCAATAAACAAAAAGTTCAATAGAATACCAGGATATTGTAAATTTATAATTAATTTTATTCAGATGAAGATTACAGTCAATGAGAAACCTGTGATTGTTTTTTCTTCGCCAATTCTGGGATAGGCGGAGGAGTGCTTGAAAGGGCGCAACGCAGGTCATTTTCTACCTCTAATCTACAGGTAGTCGTCGACTTACGACCTAGATTGGTTACGGCCGCCTGGTCGTAAGTTGATCTGGTCGTAAGTCGGCATATGTTATAATTACCTTACGTATATTATAATGTGTAATGATAATATAATCATCTTTAAGTCATATTTTATCAACATTTTCTTTGTTCATTATTGTTACGGTCGTCAGGTTTAAGTAAATCACTGCATACTACAGTACAATTGGTTTATTATTTACACAACATACAAAAAAAAAAAATACAGGTGCAAAACATATAAAACATTTTAGTTGCAAAACATACAAACACATACAAACATACAAAAAACATCTTATTGGCCGCTGGTGCTTGGCTGTGGATCGTCGATGTAGTCAGCTGGGGCAGCCTTTGGGGTAGCCGGAGGAGTTGTTTTTTTCATGAACATGGTGACAAAAGAAAGGCACAAGGCAAACAGACACGGAGGGAAGTGTGCTGTACCAGCGAGCGTGTTTGTAATTGAGCGCGGGGATGCGCGCGGCTCCAGCTCCCGGCAGCGCCAGGAGGCTGGGGCCAAAACTGTCGTACCGCCGGTCGTAAAGTCGAACAGACGTAAGTCGCATAGGTTGTACGTCGACGACTACCTGTACTACTTCGCTTCGTTTTAATTTGCAACAGAGTTTAAAAGCCTGACTCACAAAGATATGTCGACACAAACGGAAGCAATGCACGGATAGCTCATTCTACCACTTTTGGGTAGGAATCGCACATCAAGGGCCAAAATTCTGTGATTGATTTCTCATCGAACATATCTCTTGCTTCCGAATCAGTTTTCCCCCTCCCCCCTGAAAACCTGAATTCCCCCCTGGTTGAGAACCCCTGGGTTAGAAGGTATGCCAAAAAAAAAAATACTGGAAGATTGTGCTTCATCTAGGTGCAGGATTTTATATACAGTGGTCCCTCGGTTAACGAACGCCTCGGTTAACGAAATTTCGGTTAACGAACTGCCTCCCATAAGATTCTTAAATTTGGTTAACGAACAAAAATTCGGTTAACGAATTTCTTACGGACCGACCTCAACATGTTTTCGCTTGCACTGGCCGGTCAACCAGCTTTAGTATTAGTCCGCCAATACATTAATCGGTTCTAGGGCTTAAATTCCTTACTATTTTAGTAAATATCAAGAAGTTTATGCTATTTAATAATTTTAAAAGTTTAATATTCAATTTTTTAGTCATTTTAACAATTATTGAACATAATTGAAGGTAAAGTGACTAGTTTAATGCGCGGCATCCAGCCTCTTAACACAGCAAACAGGCGTTAGTCTCTCTCTGTTTTCACTGGAGGTAACATCTTGCTTGAGACTCTCTTCAACTAGACGCTTTTTTTCTCTGTTTCCAAGCAAATTATTGGTCATTTTGAAATATATTTTACATATTGACAATATATAATGCAGTGCAGTGTTGATTTAAAGAAAATAATCTTGAAATACACCAAGAGAACTAAAATTTTATGGGTGAAATGGTGCCATGGGGTGACTTCTCTTCTTCCTTCTCCTCCACCCCCATTCTAATTCCCATCATCATCATCATCATCATCCAGGAGCCTTCTACATACACACCTCAAAGTAAGTGAACTTTTCTACCATTTTTGTTGAATTTAGGCAATTTTCGGTGAGCTGGAACCAATTACCCAAAAAACCATTGAAACAATGGTTTCGGTTACGAATTTTTCAGTTAAAGAACAACCTGCTGGAACGGATTGTGTTCATTAACCGAGGGACCACTGTACTGGTATTTTCCTGTGTACACTGTAGGTAGAGAGATAAACTGTTGCTGTCGTGATATTATAAATACTACTGTATAATTTTATATCCTCTTTTGTAGGTGCGATTGGGATCAGTTCATCACTGATGATGACAACCCCCTTGCCTCTTCAGTTCCTCTACACTGGGTTAATCCACCAAGTCATCCCACAACTCACTGGGCACAGTTTCAGGTCCAGTAGGAACTATGATCTGCAAAACAAGTTTTAGATTATTTAAAGGTATTGTACCATTGAGCTAAAGACAGTTCATAAAATAAATTGCTTAACCTCTTCAGACAGAGGGACTTAACCTGGTACATCCTCTTACACCAATCATCACATCAACCTGGTACAACCTTTAATCTCCATAACAGTAGGAAACACTGGGAAGGTAAAATTGCTCTGATATATATGGCATGTTTGATTCTAAAATGATCACTAGGCCTAGTCAGATTAATTTTTTCTTTTCTTGTTGGGGTGAGCATTAATATGTTTTCTTACCTCTTTCTCTCAGTAGCCAGTCTGTTCTGTTTACTTGTTTGATGGTGGGCAGTGGACTGCCAGCTGAGTGATAGGGACATTCATTCAAACACACACCCTTCTGCTCTACCTACCTCACACACACACACCCCTCCCTACCTCACACACACCCCTCCCTACCTCACACACACACCCCTCCCTACCTCACACACACATTCCCCTCCCTACCTCTCACACACACACACCCCTCCCTACCTCACACACACACACACACCCCCTCCCTACCTCACACACACACACCCCTCCCTACCTCACACACACACACCCCTCCCTACCTCACACACACACACCCCCCTCCCTACCTCACACACACACCCCCCTCCCTACCTCACACACACCCCTCCCTACCTCACACACACATTCCCCTCCCTACCTCACACACACACACCCCCCTCCCTACCTCACACACACACCCCCCTCCCTACCTCACACACCCCTCCCTACCTCACACACACACACCCCTCCCTACCTCACACACACACCCCCCTCCCTACCTCACACACACACCCCCCTCCCTACCTCACACACACACCCCCCTCCCTACCTCACACACACATTCCCCTCCCTACCTCACACACCTCTCCCTACCTCACACACCTCTCCCTACCTCACACACCTCTCCCTACCTCACACACACCCCTCCCTACCTCACACACCTCTCCCTACCTCACACACCTCTCCCTACCTCACACACCTCTCCCTACCTCACACACCCCTCCCTACCTCACACACACCCCTCCCTACCACACACACCTCTCCCTACCTCACACACACCCCTCCCTACCTCACACACACCTCTCCCTACCTCACACACACCCCTCCCTACCTCACACACACACCCCTCCCTACCTCACACACACCCCTCCCTACCTCACACACACCCCTCCCTACCTCACACACACACACACACCTCCCTACCTCACACACACACACACCCCTCCCTACCTCACACACACCCCTCCCTACCTCACACACACACACACCCCTCCCTACCTCACACACACACACACACCCCTCCCTACCTCACACACACACACACCCCTCCCTACCTCACACACACACACCCCTCCCTACTTCACACACACACCCCTCCCTCCCTCACACACACACCACTCCCTACCTCACACACCCCCCTCCCTACCTCACACACACACACCCCCCTCCCTACCTCACACACACCCCTCCCTACCTCACACACACCTCCCTACCTCACACACACACACCCCTCCCTTTCTCACACACCCCTCCCTACCTCACACACCCCTCCCTACCTCACACACCCCTCCCTACCTCACACACACACCCCCTCCTACCTCACACACTCACCACACACCCTCCCTACCTCACACACACACCCCTCCCTTTCTCACACACCCCTCCCTACCTCACACACCCCACCCTACCACACACCCTCCCTACCTCACACACACACCCCTCCCTACCTCACACACACCCCTCCCTACCTCACACACACACACCCCTCCCTACCTCACACACCTCTCCCTAACCTCACACACACACACCCCTCCCTACCTCACACACACACACCCCTCCCTACCTCACACACACACACCCCTCCCTACCTCACACACACACACACCCCTCCCTTTCTCACACACACACCCCTCCCTACCTCACACACACACCCCTCCCTACCTCACACACACCCCTCCCTACCTCACACACACACACACCTCCCTACCTCACACACACACACACACCTCCCTACCTCACACACACACCTCCCTACCTCACACACACACACACCTCCCTACCTCACACACACCCCTCCCTACCTCACACACACACACACCCCTCCCTACCTCACACACACACACACCCCTCCCTACCTCACACACACACACACCCCTCCCTACCTCACACACACACACACCCCTCCCTACCTCACACACACACACACCCCTCCCTACCTCACACACACACACACCCCTCCCTACCTCACACACACACACACCCCTCCCTACCTCACACACACACACCCCTCCCTACTTCACACACACACCCCTCCCTACCTCACACACCCCCCTCCCTACCTCACACACACACACCCCCCTCCCTACCTCACACACACCCCTCCCTACCTCACACACACACACCCCTCCCTACCTCACACACACACACCCCTCCCTACCTCACACACACACACCCCTCCCTTTCTCACACACACATACACACACACCCCTCCCTACCTCACACACACACACCCCTCCCTACCTCACACACACACCCCCCTCCCTACCTCACACACACACCCCCCTCCCTACCTCACACACCTCTCCCTAACCTCACACACACCCCTCCCAACCTCACACACACACACCCCTCCCTACCTCACACACACACACCCCTCCCTACCTCACACACCCCTCCCTACCTCACACACACACACCCCTCCCTTTCTCACACACACATACACCCCTCCCTTTCTCACACACACACCCCTCCCTACCAAACACACACCCCTCCCTACCTCACACACACACACACCCCTCCCTACCTCACACACACACACACACCTCCCTACATCACACACACACACACACCTCCCTACCTCACACACACACACCCCTCCCTACCGTCACACACACACACACCTCCCTACCTCACACACACACACACACCTCCCTACCTCACACACACCCCTCCCTACCTCACACACACCCCTCCCTACCTCACACACACACACACCCCTCCCTACCTCACACACACACACACACCCCTCCCTACCTCACACACACACCCCTCCCTACCTCACACACCACCTCCCTACCTCACACACACACCCCTCCCTACCTCTCACACACACCCCTCCCTACCTCTCACACACACACCCCTCCCTACCTCTCACACACACACCCCTCCCTACCTCACACACCTCTCCCTACCTCACACACCTCTCCCTACCTCACACACACACACCCCTCCCTACCTCACACACCTCTCCCTACCTCACACACACACACCTCTCCCTACCTCACACACACACACCCCTCCCTACCTCACACACCTCTCCCTACCTCACACGCACACCTCCCTACCTCACACACACACCCCTCCCTACTTCACACACACACCTCTCCCTACCTCACACACACCCCTCCCTACCTCACACACACCCCTCCCTACCTCACACACACCCCTCCCTACCTCACACACACACACCCCCCTCCGTACCTCACACACACACCCCTCCCTACCTCACACACACACACACCCCTCCCTACCTCACACATACACACACCCCTCCCTACCTCACACATACACACACCCCTCCCTACCTCTCACACACCCCTCCCTACCTCACACACACACACACCCCTCCCTACCTCACACACACACCCCTCCCTACCTCACACACACACACACCCCTCCCTACCTCACACACACCCCCCTCCCTACCTCACACACACACCCCCCTCCCTACCTCACACACACACACACACCCCTCCCTACCTCACACACACACCCCTCCCTACCTCACACACACACACACCCCTCCCTACCTCACACACACACACACACCTCACTACCTCACACACACCTCCCTACCTCACACACACACACCCCCCTCCCTACCTCACACACACACACACACCCCTTCCTACTTCACACACACACACACACCTCTCCCTACCTCACACACACCCCTCCCTACCCTCACACACCCCTCCCTACCTCACACACACACACCCCTCCCTACCTCACACACACACACCCCTCCCTACCTCACACACACACACCCCTCCCTACCCTCACACACACACACCCCTCCCTACCTCACATACACACTCCCCTCCCTACCTCACACACACCCCTACCTCACACACACCCCTACCTCACACACACACCCCTCCCTACCTCACACACACACCCCTCCCTACCTCACACACACACCCCTCCCTACCTCACACACACACCCCTCCCTACCTCACACACACACCCCTCCCTACCTCACACACCCCTCCCTACGTCACACACACACACCCCTCCCTACGTCACACACACACACCCCTCCCTACGTCACACCCCTCCCTACCTCACACACACACCCACACCCCTCCCTACCTCACACACACACACCCACACCCCTCCCTACCTCACACACACCCCTTCCTTCCTCACACACACACCCCTCCCTACCTCACACAAACACACACCTCCCTACCTCACACACACCCCTCCCTACCTCACACAAACACACACCTCCCTACCTCACACAAACACACACCTCCCTACCTCACACACACACCCCTCCCTACCTCACACACACACACCCCTCCCTACCTCTCACACACACACTCCCCTCCCTACCTCACACACACACACCCCTCCCTACCTCTCACACACACACACACACCCCTCCCTACGTCACACACACACACTCCCCTCCCTACCTCACACACACACACCCCTCCCTACCTCACACACACACACCCCTCCCTACCTCACACACACACCCCTCCCTACCTCTCACACACACCCCTCCCTACCTCTCACACACACCCCTCCCTACCTCACACACACACACTCCCCTCCCTACCTCACACACACACACCCCTCCCTACTTCACACACACACACTCCCCTCCCTACCTCACACACACACTCCCCTCCCTACCTCACACACACACACCCCTTCCTTCCTCACACACACACACCCCTTCCTTCCTCACACACACACCCCTCCCTACCTCACACAAACACACACCTCCCTACCTCACACCCTCCCCTCCCTACCTCACACACATACCCCTCCCTACCTCACACACACACACCCCTCCCTCCCTCACACACAGACACACATCCCTCCCTCCCTCACACACACACACCCCTCCCTCCCTCCCTCCCTCACACACAGACACACATCCCTCCCTCCCTCACACACAAACACACACACTGCCAGATTCTGGGGTCACTAATTCTAAGGGGAAAACTTAACTATAGTCTTAATTTTAAGGGTTGCTGCCACCAGACCCCCTCTGGGCAGTATGTAGCTCGTTAGGTAGCGGGCAGAGTGGACTAGGTATTGGGTTAGGTTTTTCATTGACCCGATCGATAAGGGTGAAACCATAACATGTCTTAACTAATTTATTCCTTATAAAACATACTGCATTCCGGTACAATACAAATGAGTTGGCCTTCCTCAGAAGAACAGCGATGATTTTGGTTACCCTTCTTACAATATCACTCAACACGTCAGACTGCCCCACCTGTATGGAATATAGCACCTTAAGTCATCATACATAGTAACACCATCTCACCACACCTGTTATACTCTACACCTGCAAGTATGGGACTCCTTGTAATTTCTAGGTACACATATCAGGCACCTCGTTTGCACCCCGCCATCGGTGGGTAGAGACGAGGGTTTCACCAAGAGACATACAGTGCTGTTTCTACGCCTGGTATTATCGGTCACTCCAAATGACGACCGCGGAGTGTCTCAAGCGTTTCCTTATTTATTCCTACTCATTTGGGGTGGTATGCTGGGAATCCACAGGTTCAGTGGATTAGCCGAGCTGGGAGTAGTCATCTCACATGGTGGGACGCATCCAGCCCATACGTGCACGAACTGATCGCTATAAGAACAGCCCAGTCCCAACCATTGTAAAAATTATCAATAACTTGTAATAAACCAGTGTATTCACTCCCAGTAAATCCTACTTCTTGCACTGTCACTATGTTGAAATGAACTGTAGTTTGAGCTTTTCCCCATCTAGTTATTATATATCTTATTTGTATCACTTATGTTACTTGTATATTATTTGTAAATCGAAACCCATTCCCCAATTATGTAACTGTATATTTTCAGCCTTCTGGCTGCCAAGCTCTTTCAATAAACCATTAATTATTATTATTATTATTATTATTATTACCCTTCCCTCCCACCCACACACACACACACACCCTCCCTCCCTCAAACACAGACACACACCCTTCCCTACCTCACACACACACAACCCCCCCTTCCCTCACACACAGACACACACCCCTCCCTCTCTCCCTACCTCACACACACACACACCCCCTCCCTCCTCACACACACCCCCTCCCTCCTCACACACACACCCCTCCCTACCTCACACACACACACACACACAGAGCAAAGTGTTGACATGTCATAAAATACATGTTATAAGCTGATGGTGCGTGAACACTTTATTAACGACAGAAAAATTATGTTACTGGGTCACTTGCATATTCAAACAAAGCACAACTAAGTCAAATTCACTTAATACAACGGGGTGGAACACAAAGTAATGGATATACCTGTTCACAGAGAAGTCGAGGGCTTGATAGTGAGTACGTATTATATACATATGGCATCACGAAAATTGTGACCAAGTCCCAGGTTGTTGATCTGACTTTCTGCCTCATTTACACACAATTGCAGGGTCTGAATTATTTCTCTTACTATTGACAACACAGGTATATTGTTTCTCACTTGATTTTTTTTTTTTTTCAATTCTTTATTATTATCATTATTATTATTACATTATCGCCCCCCAGGCCCTGATGTGGGTCAGTGACCTGTGCCCGGGTGGGCTAATCCCCATAAAAAAAAAAAATTAGGGGTCCGGGATCGACGGTTAATCCGAAAGTCGGTTAATCGAGGTTTTACTGTACTCCCGTTTCTCTCAGCTTCTCGAAACCCCTGAGTTACTAAGTCAGAACTTTCACAGATATATTCATGAGATTCCTTCACTGTACACATTGGCTTGTGAAAATTAGGCGATGAGCTTATACTGACTTCGTGCGATTAACTTTTTTAACTAAGCAGTGTTTGAACTTTCAAAGGCAAGAATTAAACTGCCGTCAAGTACTAAGAATGGCAGTGTATTGTGGGCAGAACTTCGTGAGGAGAAAATGAGATTTTTCCGTTATATTGCAGCGATAAGCAATAGACAGTTTACATTTCAGAAGACTACAGTCTCTCCTCAACTTACGACATATTCGACTTACAACAACCCGGACATATGACGGCCAAGGTCATATAAAATATTTTTCACATTACGTATTTTTGAGTCCCGACGTTAGTGATCATGCTGTGTACTGACAAAATTTTCATTTGTAATTCCCTTTAAAATGGCTGGCAAGCGTAAAAGTGAGAGTTCTCGTGGTGCTGAGAAGAAAAAGAGACACCCATTTTAGAATTTTTATGTATTATTTTCGCCTTTTCGACTTACGACCTGTTCGTCGGGACAGAACCCCGTCGTCAGTCGAGGAGAGACTGTATTTACTTTCCATAACACAAAACTGACAAAAATTTCAATACAGTACTCTCATCTGATTCTCTGAGGTTTATAGATCAAAAGGATATGTCTTCAGTTTTGAATTGTTATCCCGTAAGTTCACAAGAAACATACTGATTACAGCTGGCGGTTGGGTCCTCAAAACATGTCTTAACACATGAAGATACCTTCAACATATATTCAATACACCTAGAATGCTATATCTGACTTAATGTAAAACATACTCCTTCACTCTCAGTTTCACATCTCTGAACACCATATGAGGTACAGTATTAAGAAATATCAGTCTCTGAGGTACATGATAGAAAACGGAGGACTAAGGCGTACTGAAGTAGCGAGAAAACAGACGTCTCAACTGGGGCACTCAACAGTTTCACACATGTTGTGTGGAAGGTGGCACACAATATGAATAATAAAGCGTTGAACACACTAGCCGTGCTATTGTGACCATGACTGTGTCTACACACACACATATATATACACTACAATACAATACAATACAGGTAAAAGAAATAATTGCCCTAAGGACAAACACATAAAGGTAATATACATTTCTTTGCAGACAAGTAAAAATTTACCCCCCCCTGGTCAGCAAATGTTATTCGCGGGTTTGGATATTGGCAGCCATTTTGAGAACCTAACCCCTGCGAATTTTAAGGGCATGCTGTACTGTATTATATGGATAAACAACAATATTTTGAAGAGTAATTGAGCAAGTCATTACAGCTGCTTCTGTATGTATAACCAAAATTCCACATACAGTTGAGTCTGCATTTACGCGGTCAATTGAACCCGTGGAGGCCCGTGTAAAACGAGAAACGCGTAAATGAAATAACAACATATAGGATTAATTGAAATAGACTGGGCCGACCCCCAAACTCCACTTTTTCCGACACAATACCTACATTGTAGTAAAAATAACATCTTAATTTTATGATGGTATGCACACACAATTAATATTTAAGAGAAATACAGTAGCCCAGTTAATGTCCATTCAAATAATGGACTCAACTCCCCCACCCCCTCTTCCCACGCTTGCTGGCTCCTCCCTCTCTGAAAAATGCTTGGGTGAAAACACTAGAATTTAAGGTATAGTAATAAATAATACCTCAGACTAAAGTTAGGAAAATATAATTGACATTGCTGGATTCTTTGCAGGACAGGGAATATTTTGAATGTAAACGTCATATATTTTGCACAAAAGATAAATGTGTGCTAATTTTCATCATCTCCTTAAATTACATCTAAAATTTGTATGTCTATAGCAAATGATAAGATGTTTATATTTAAAATGATCACCATCTTGTAAGAATTCCAGCAATGTAAATTATATATTTTATGAGCTAAAAACAGATAAATCTTCAGTAAATAAAAAAATTATACTTCGCCCACGTAAATGATGAAATTTACCGAGTAATTAAAACAGTTCATTCGGGCAAGGTGCCGTGTAAATGACCAAACGCGTAAACAAAAACCGCGTAAATCCAGACTCAACTGTATTTCAATACACATTTAATCCAGAATTTAAGGAATTGAGTGTACACAATCTTTGCTTAATAAACATCAAGTTGATGTTATAAATATTTTTTTAGGCTCGATAACTTGAAGACGTTAATTATAAACCAAATTGCTTAGAGACAACGTGGTTGACCAAGTATTTACGGATGAGTTTTATTTTATGTTTTCAGAATAATAATAGTTTTGACAAATTATTTTTAAACATAATGTAGAAAAATTTTTTTTATCTTGAATTAGGGTACAGTACAGAATGGGAAATTTAATCGAGCACTTTATGTTATGATAGAAGGAGTATGTGCAACATTACACATACACGCATGTATTTTCACTTTATTCAGTATGAATTTATACAGCATGTAAGGAAACTATTACAAAGCTCAAAACGAACATGGGAAGCATTAGGGAATCGTTAGGTTAATACATAATTCCTCATCAATTGCAAAATTACTCTTCGGCAGGACACTTCGAACATGCTCAAATCCCATTAAAGTGTCATATAGGACTCTCACTCTGGTTAGGAATTCCTTAGAGGCTCAATGTAGATGGGAGAATTAATTCATAATGCCTGTCCTTGAGTTGTGCAAATGTGTGTATGATTTCATTGTGCCTGACATTCTCTAGCATTTCCTTTTCAATAGATAAGACAGCCAAATGATGCAGTTTTCTTTGCCCCATTGTTTGTCGTAGCCAGGAGTGCAGATGCTTCAGTGCACTGAAAGCTCTCCTGCAACTGCAGCTGTTGACTGGCACTGTCAGGGCAACTTGTATTATTGCTTTAAATGATGGAACCATCTCAGGATTTAATTATCTGTATACACTTATCATGTACTGAATGGCATTACCAGCCCCTTTTCTGCGGGCTAAATAATGCTTCGCTACTTTCGTTCCTCAAATTTGAACTCAAGGTGATCAGCCTCCTCTGTTACTTCTTTGCCCCCTGTCCCCTGATCCTGGTTGCAAGCCTATCAGACTATAGTGATATATGTCTCATCAGCAAATATGAAGGGTTAGCATTTTCTATAAGATAGTCATTGTGGGGATAAACATAACAGCTGAAAAGTTCCTTTACAAATAAAAAAAGATTGAATGGCTGGCATTTCTTGGTATTCATAATTGTTTATAAACTTTGCTCTCCCCACATTCAAATATATCTCTACTGTAGAATAAATACAAATAGGGAACGTACTATTACTGTACTTACATTAAATGGAATCTGACGAAATCACAGCAGGACAATAACACAAAAGCCTCTTGAACTTCCTTAAGTATAACTGACGGACTGGTGACACCAGCATGCGGCACTAACTTCAGTAAGAGGGTTGCCAGGTGATGCCATACTTGCCAATTACAGTATTACCCCGCTTTAAGCGGGGTTTTTTTACGCGTTTCCACGTTTACGCGGTACTCTGCCAGACCCGGAATGCTCACTCTACGCGGTGCATGTGCGCCTTCTACCCGCCAGCGGGAAGGCACATCATATTACATTAAACCAATCACAGCTAGCGGCTGAGGGAGGTAAGGATGCGTGGCCCAATCACAGTCCGATACGTCATATGACGTCAGCGATAACGCAACAGAGGCATCCACTGAGCAACCTACTCATGCCACGTGCCCAACATGGTGGGAGGTTTGAATCCAAAAATGGCGGCACGGCAGGACCGCCAGCCGCTCTCCGCGTATATGAGTAGATGCACCGCGTAAAGTGGGAATTCCAGTTCTAGTGGGGTACTGCGTAAATGTGGAAATGCATAAATCGGGGTATTACTGTACATATATGTTTTAATTAATGTTTATGAGTGTAAAACGAAAATTCTACTCGCTAATTGTGTGAGTTTTTACTCAGATGACAACAAAGTGCCTAAATTGTTAGGTTTGTTCTCTTAGCCTTTGGACCAGCACTTCCATTCCTTGCACATGTTGAAAAAGGTTGAAAAAATATAGTAAAATACCTGAGAAATATTTTATCTTGATCTGGAAACAAAAAGCCCGCCAAGCAGCGACTGTTTATGTTATTGACGTCACCAGTCCGGCAAGATCTGTGTGCAATTTTTTTCTTCTGTAAAATACAATACATTAGTTATTATTTATGTGAAAATGTAATTGTATTATATATTTTTTTTTTTTCATAAATACAAATAAAATAACAATGTAAATTGAAACTGGTCCTCAATTATCCAAGGTTTTAAATATGATTCATCATAAATTTAATTGTCGTAATTCAAGGCTTTCCTGTACATATCATCTCAACCACAGTCATGTAAGGTAAATGAAAGTAAATCTTTATTTCGAATAACTATTGTTTTTATATCTTCATTTATAAATTAGCTATTTGAGTTTAGATATTATTTATTCATTCAAAGGGATGTATGGTAAACCCTTGAGAACTCGGAATTTGATAAATCGTAATTCAATATAACTTGGAATGGCAGTAAAATATTCAATTGTAAATTATTTTTTACATAACTTGCAATATTCCGATATATGATGCTGCAATCTCAAAATGGCAAGACACGTGCGACCCTTGCAGGGTGTGTAGGAGGTTCTACTTCCACTCCACTCTCCCCTGTCCCCTTGCTCTGTGTTATAATTCTTGTGACCTTATTATGATTATCTTTGTTCCTCATTCTGTGTGCTTATATAAACAATAAAAATAATTGTATGTCTATCCAAAATTATGAGTTGAAATATGACTGCTTTGAGTGGTAACTCTGGCGTCCTTCCCTCTTGCACTGCTCCTTAAACAACTCCCAGGCATTTGCTGGTAAAGTTAGTGCTATAAGTGCTAACAATGCAGATTTGTACAGTACTATATAAACTGTACTGTAGTGAACCCCCATTACCTATGACACCTACCACATAGATTTCAGAAATAAGACCTATTTTTCCCCTAACCACATCGAATAACAGTCAACAACTGTGCTATATGTAGTCAAACATTTAAAATGTATAAATATCATAATTAAATGGACAGGGTTTCATGCGAAATTAAACAGTCTTTCCTCTTTTTTTTTGTATTTTATTGTTTTGGAATGCCTCGATAAACTTTGCAGCTAATCTTAGCAATAATAATCATTTTATATAATTCAATCGCTGGTAATCACACATAACCAGCTCTCCAGAGGAAGTTTATCAGAATAATTAATATTATACTGTCAACAAAACAAATATAACCATGAATAACTGTTCAACAGTGAGCTGTAAAAGCAATATTGAATTTTTTTTAAGAAAACTCAACACAGTGAATGAGGAGGTTTATTACAAAGTGCTAACATTCAGCCATTAAACTTTGTGTACCATTGTTCCTGCTCTGTATCACAAATATTCTAACCACACATACAAAAAAGATTGATGAATGTCATCTTAAGTATGGCACATGAAAGATTCAACTTAACTCAAACGGAGATCTGCTACAGACTGCTCCAACGACTGCAAAGATAGATAGATATTATTAGTACAGTACTAACTGTAACAGCTTTCCAGATCTACAAAAATACTTATGTGTCATCTGTTAAAACTGGATGTGAGAGTTATTAAAAGATAAGATCCACAAACCAAAGACCCCTGTCTTGTGTTGACATTATAACAACCATCAGATCAGATCATTAGTGATTACTTAGGATTTGGTACCAATATTTTGAAGTATTTTTATCAAAATAAATACAGGGGGGCCTCATTATAACTGGTTAATAGGGACAAGAAAAAAGCCACTGATAATGAAACCACTTGTAAAGGGGAATTAATTCCCGATAAGAAATAATAGGAATAGGGTCTAATCAGGACCATCACATTTTAAGTGATGCTCATAAAGTTTAATTTGGTATATTAAAAAAAAAAAAAAAAATATATATATATACACACACAGTCATGCGCCGGTTAACGTCCAACCGAACAATGTCCGATCGCATATACGTCCGTGCCCCCCCCCCCCCCCCCCCCCCCCCCCCCCAAAAAAAAAATAAATAAAAAAAAATAAAAATAAAAACTTTGGTGACACCTGCTGGGACACCACTCCACAATCCCCGGACAGACACAATGATCCTTCCCATACTGGCCAGATATTATGTGTTCAAGGAATATCCTTCCTTAGGCTTTAGTAAGCATTTGCCTCTAGGTGTAATGTTAACCTACATCTATTGAGGATAAAATCTTTCACCTACAAATTGACAATAACATATTTGCTGTAATCAGACATATCTAGTTGCCTCAACAATTGCAACCCCAGTTGCAATTGGGGTTGCAATTTCAAATTCTGTGTCATTATTAAGGAATAACGAAGTCTCTGGTGCACTCTAAGATTGAGAGAAAACAGAGGACTCAGGCATCCTGAAGCGAGAAAAAACCGAGTCCTATGACGGGCACTCAAATAAAGAAAGCATAGCTACATGTTTTGTGGAATACCCACTGTACAGTATTGAGTGTACCCTTTTCATCACTTTGTAATAAACCTAGTCATGCCGATGTGTGTTTCTAATAATTACCATAACATTATATCTTTAGTGGGTCTGAATGAAAGCATTTGTACAAACACAAGCACTCACACATGCCACTCAGACTGACAGACTTGATAAGTTTTACCAACCATAAAGACAGTTGAAGCTTTAAACATCACTCACAATGCATCTTGAATATTCCACTGTAATCAGACATATCCAAGTTGCATCAACAATTGCAATCCCAGTTGCAATATCAAATTCTGTGTCAATACTAAGGAATAACGAAGTCTCGGGTGCACTCTAAGATTGAGAGAAAACAGAGGACTCAGGCATCCTGAAGTGAGAGAAAATGGACTCCTATGATGGGGGACCAAATAAAAAAAAGCATAGCTACATGTTTTGTGGACTACAGTATTGAGCATACCCTTTTCATCACTTTGTAATAAACCTAGCCATGCCTATATGTGTTTCTAATATTTACCATAACATTATATATACTGTATATTTAGTAGGTCTAAATGGTCGTAAAATGGGAAAGTTGGGTTTGGGTGCCCGGAACCAATTAGAATAAATCCCATAGGTTCTGTACTTTCATTATCGCGTTTTTCGTTATCACGCACTCGGCGTGGTCCCAATTAGGCGTGATAACCAAGGGATGACTGTACTGTAACTAATGCTTGATGATGCTTATTGTCACATTGGCCATGGCCATGTAACAATAAGCAGCATATACTGTACTGTACAGTATAAGGCGTTTTACAAATGTTTCACACCAACCTTAAAGTTCCATATAACCAGCTGTGAGTCAGCTCCACATGTTGAAATGGCACTACAGCCAGACTTGTCACCAGAATATATAGCAGCACCAGTGATGGTGTTCTGGTGAATGGTAGCAAGAGTAGTGTCTGACTGGTCTGAGCGAGCAGTACGATCAAGGGACTGGAACTTTTTCATGGCACTGTGGAAACAACATTTTGTTTAATACTGCAATAAAAGAGATGAAAATGAAGATGTCAGAGATAAAATTGATTTTATACCTGTACTTTAAAATAAAGTTTTGGTTATCAGATTATACCAGTAATAAACGTTAACTGTTTTCAATACTATGAACTTCAATAATGTATTTAGTTATGAGATGAGGTGAAATTATTACAATAACAAAAGGTGCAACAACAATTTAAAAACTGACTGCTATCTTAGACTTATTTGAGAAAATCTTAAGTGTACACAGGTCTTATTCAAGGATATTTACACTTTAACAATTATTTTATTTACCAGCAGCAAAATCTACTCAGAAGTCAGAGTGGGGAAAGTGGTCCATCATAGCGTGCAATGATGTACAGAAGTTAAAAAGAAAAATTTTCTAGTTTAAAAAGTTGAATACAGAACTGTGGGTATTTAAACTGAAAGAACAGAATGAAACTACTTGTAGCATAATAAAAATTCTTAACAAATATTCATATCAAAACAGAACCAGAGAGATGAAGTGTTTTTACACCAATAGCTAGTTGTCATTTGACGCATCATAATGTACAGTCAAATACAGTACCTGTAGTATAAATTACATATAGAATCAGAAATTTAACCCAAATTTTAAAATACTGGTAAATAAATTTTTACATCTGCATTTAGCTTGTCACCTAATTATACCTAAATAGCTTTTCAATTAAGACCAATACAGTCGACCCATGTTAATTCGGACTAATAGGAGGGGAAGGGTGTCCGTTTTAGCCAATTGTCCGAATTAACCGATTTAGGGGTTAATATTGCATTATATTTCAAAGTCATTGTTTTCGTCACAATTTTATCCCACTTTCCACTGTAATACGTACGTCATTTCAGCAAAAATATTACATTTCCGTGAATGCATTATATCAAGCACAGTATGAATAGAATACCATTGTAATATAACAGTATTTTAACCAAAAACTATTAAAAAAACGAGTAACATCTCTTGAACATCGGAAGGTTAGGTAAAATCTTTTGTTTTCGTCATGTATTTTATCCTATTTTACATTAAATTACATCGTGTTTCAGCAAAACTACTATTTATTTCCGAGAATATATTCATTCAGGCGCAGTTTAGGTAAAATATTCGTGTGATGTAACAGTTTTTTAACTGAAAACGATTTGAAAAACACGTACCCTCTAGCCCTGTTCAAGGAGAGGACTGGGAGAAGCTGTTTGGTGCTGCAGACGATGACAAGGAAAATGATTTGGATGGATTTTAATGAAAATATTCAGAAATATGGTACCGTAGTATTTATTCAAGTCAATTAGGATAGAATATTATTGTAATACAACAGTTTTTTAACTGAAAACCAATCGAAAAGCGATTACGGTAACATCTTTTGAATGAAAGAAAGCGAAAGTCATTGTTTTCGTCACGATTTTATCCCACTTTCCACTGTAATACATACGTCATTTCAGTAAAAATATTACATTCCCGTGAATGCATTATATCAAGCACAGTATGAATAGAATACCATTGTAATATAACAGTATTTTAACCAAAAACTATTAAAAAAAACAGTAACATATCTTGAACATCGGAAGGTTAGGTAAAATCTTTTGTTTTCGTCATGTATTTTATCCTATTTTACATTAAAATACATCACGTTTCAGCAAAACTACTATTTATTTCTGAAAATATATTCATTCAGGCACAGTTTAGGGAAAATATACATGTGATGTAACAGTTTTTTAACTGAAAACGATTCGAAAAACACGTGTGCCGTCTAGCTGATACTCAACAGCTGGTGGTGCGTCATGCGTCGTCGTAAACAATAGGAGGTTGAAGTAGATTACTGGGTATTATATTAAGTGTGAAATATCAAAAAGGTTTTTATTACCGGTATTTTTTGTAGATCAATGAGAACTGTTATACCGTATATGATATGATAAGTTAGCCTGTGCTAAGAACTTCAACATAGACTACTGAAAACACGTTGTAAGGTAATTTAGCCTATTGTAAGTTGGTGAGCTTCATTTGCTGAAGAAACTGCACAACTTTTCATTACTAATTAGTACATATTTTACATTTCCATTGTTTACTGGCAGTAAATTGTAAATATTTTTCATGCCTTTAGCTAAAAGTTGCATCCCCCCCCCCCCCCACACTAGTGGTGGAGATGTTACATTTAACCAAAAAGGCGCTGGTGTTTTATCCCAGCAGTGGGTGGACCAGCATTTTAGCTTAAGGTCCGCGTAGGTAATATTCCTACAAATCGAAAAAAGAAAGAAAAAAAGTTCGTTCAGATTTTGTCCGAATTATCCAAAATCCGGATTAAAGGGGTCCGAATTAACGAGGGTCGACTGTAGTATATAAAGTGCATATCGGAATTAAATTTCCTCGAGGAAAGGTAATTCAAGTTCCTTTTAATTTACATTGATAATAAACTTATCTAAAAGGAAAAAATCAGCTCTAATGACAATGTTTTCTTTTTTGTAAAATTAAAAGAATCTCTTGTGCAATTTGATCATCAGCTTTGCAGGTTATCTTGCCAATGGCTAAAATGATGACAGTACAGCTGCCCAGATCACTAAAGTGGTATAACTTTTCTTCAATGTGTCACCAACACAAAATTTTCCATTTCTTTAATGATAGTCATAAAACCAATATATTAAGTTGATTTCATCAATATCTAAAAAAAATTGTTTTAATAAACTGTGATCAAAGTGGTTTTAGACATTTTTTCATGCATAACCTTGCTTTAAATAGTATGAGACAAGTCAGGATGATAAAAACTGCATCTGCAAATTATACGAGACCTAAAAAGGCCTGAACTGATTTGATAAACTTGTAGGTTCCATTATGAGTTTCTATGTTTAAAATTTTTTTTAATTATATAATTTTTAAATATGCAAACATGTTTAAAGTCAGTGTTTACAGGTGCTGATAAAGGTACTCAAAGTGTTCATAGTAATCTAAGTCCTCATCAGAAGCCTGGTGAATCAACCAAAGTTAACAGGAGAAATTTGGTCAACATTGTCAATGTGGATATTGGTGGAAAGTATTCAGTACACTGTGTAGTACATTGTTTTACTGAACTAATTTTGTAATGAATGGTCCAAAACAGCTAAAATTCTGGTATAATAAAGCTTATGCCAATGCCTTTCATCTCCAAGTATACTCTTGGCTGAATCAACATACTGTATGCCAGTGTTTGTATGCTTTCACTGTTTATGTACATGCTGAACCTATTTGATCTTTTATGATAATTTTCACTGAATAAATATCTAGTAATCTACAACACATGAACAACATGGGGCACACACATTCCAGAATTTCAAATGTTTACCTTATTACTGTACAAATTTTATATTTACTAACTACAGTCAACCCTCACTTTACGCGGTCCCACATTCCGCGTTTCCACGTTTACGCGGTGCCCTGCCGGAACCCAGGATGCTCACATTCCGCGGTGCGTGTACCCCTTTACACGGAGAGTGTCCGGTTCGACGCTATTTTTAGATTCGCCCCACCCGCCTGCTCCCTCCTCTGCCTCCACCTGGCCAAGCCGCGCGGTAAGGTTGCGCAGTGCATGTCTCTGTTGCGTTATCACTGACGTCATATGACGTATCGGACTGTGATTGGCCATGCATCCCTACCTCCCTCCGCTGCTAGCTGTAATTGGTTTAAAGTAATATGACATGTCCACCCGGGGGGGGGGAGATGACGCTTGACCTAGCCGCGGCAGTTTCATCCCTCCAGGCCACACCGTGTAATCGTGCATCCATTGTTCTGTAAAATGGCTTCCGCCGGACCACCACCCCCAGATAGAAACCTTTCCTTGCCTGGACCCAGCCGCCCTAAGCCCAAGAAGACACGACGTTCCTTAAGCTACGAGGTGAAGTACAAGATCATCCAAGAGTTAGAGAAAGGAACAAGACAGGTTGATTTGGCGCACTAGCATGGTGTGAACGAATCTACGATCCGGACGATAAAGAAGGATGCAGCCAAGATAAAGGAGCACATAAACATCACAAAGTCTACAGGTGCTTCTATGATCAAGTATTTCCACAACCAGGTGCTTCTCAAGATGGAGAAATTACTTGTGAGCTACTTGATTCGTCAGGCGCGATGGAGCATGGCGGTGGACACGCGCTCAGTTAAGGAGTACGCACTTGAACTGTATGCTGCAGTGTCACGTAAGATGGGAATTGCAGAGCCCAAACTCTTCAATGCTTCCTCTGGGTGGTTGCAGAGATTTAAGAAGAGGAACAAGATCACCAACATTAACATTGGTGGTGAAGAAGCGAGTGCTGACCGTGTTGCGGCTAGGGATTTTCCTCCGTTTTTACGTGAGATTATGGAGGAAGGACAGTACACCGACGACCAGGTGTTTAACATGGACGAATCTGTTTTTTTTGGAAAAAGCTACCTTCCAAGACCTTCGTTGTGAAGAATGCCAGCAAGTGTCGGGGCTGGAAGTTGCAGAAGGAGCGCATCACCGTCCTGTTTACCACCAATGCCTCCGGTACCTGTAAGCTCAAGTTATCAGTGATCCACACAGCACGTAAGCCGCACGCCTACAAGAGCATGGACATGACCAAGCTAAATGTCCACTGGCTGACCGTACGTAAGGCGTTGATGTTCTGTGCTCTGTCCCTCTCCTGGTTTGATGACTGTTTCATTCCCGACGTGAAGAAGTTCTTTTGAGCAACAGAATGTTCCATTCAAGATTTTGTTGCTGCTTGACACTCGCCCCTACTATTAGATCGTCACCCCAACGTAAAAGTGGTCTTCCTTCCTCCCAACACTACGTCATTAATACAGCCCATGGACCAAGAATTGATCTGCAATGTGAAAGCTGCATTCTCTGCAAAGAAATTTAAGCTCATGAACGACTACACCAACACCAAGGATGAGATGCATAACCTGGGTGACACCGATAGCAATAGCGAAGACAACGAGGAACAACAGTTGGCAGAGCAAGAAGTACTTGTGAAACATTTTTGGAGAAAATTCAACGTCAAGAAAGCTGTGGACTTCTTGGTGGAGGCATGGGATTAGCTGTCTGTAGCAACGGTTCGTCACGCATGGAGACATGTGTTGCAAGGTATTCCAAGTGGGAGGCAGAGTAAATCTGTGACTGGTGAGGATCAGACTGTTGCAGTAGCAGTGGACCTTGCCAGAGAAGCTGCGCAGAGTGTTACAGCTGCAGGCTTCTGCGAGACCACCAACGACGACATTATGGAGGTGATAAGGGATCTGATGTGACTGCCGACGAGATGTTAGATGATGATGACGTCAGTGAAGAGACAGGTGGTGCGTCATCCCAAGAAGAACACAAGTTATCGCATAGTAATGTAAGGGGTGCCATCGAGTGTGTTGAGAAAATCAAGCTCCTCCTTTCCGACGACCCTGACGATAACCGGTATGAAGTCTTCACTACCCAGCTGTTGCAGACTATGGAGCCCTACATCAAGGTGTATTACGACAACATCAACATCAGCCGTCAACAAAGCATTAGCGAGTTCTTTGCCCGCAACCCACCACAGGTAGCCCAAGCCAGTGATAGTGACAGAGACAGTGATGGTGACTTTGAGGGATTTGTCAGGGAGGCCCTGATAAGTGTGGATGTCAGTGATGATGACTCACCTGAGGGCCAGTAGCCTGCCCTCTGCCTCGGAACCAGCCTCCTTTCCCGTACGCCGACCCATCTCTTCTACTAACGTAAGTGTTAAACCTAACCTTGTTTTTTTCTAACCTAACCTACAGTAATTATTCTCTTATTGATAGTTCTTCTATATTATGTGTGTGTGCATACCATCATAAAGTTAAGATGTTATTTTTACTAAAACGTACGTATTGTGTCGGGAAAAAGTGGAGTTTGGGGGACGGCCCGGTCTCTATTTCAATTAATCCCACATGTGATGTTGTTCACTTTACGCATTTCTCGCTTTACGCGGGCTCAATTGACAGCGTAAAACGAGCGTTCACTGTACAGTTCTCTCTTGTGCCCGCTATTCCCCTCACAACTCACAATGGCTTCCGCGGGACCCCCACCACCAGAGAAAAACATTGAATTACCTGGACCAAGCCATGATAATGTGAGGGAAATCATAGAGTTGGGGGAGAAACTTAAGCTCATCCTTGACAACAATCCAGACAAGCATCAGTATGAAGCGTCTAATAACCATCTGACGAAAGTTATGGAGCCGTATATCCAGATCTATCTCGACAACATCAATGCTAGTCGTTAACGTAGTATTGAGGACTTCCTCGCCCGACACCCACCACAACCACAGCCAGCCCAAAGTCAGTGATAGTGATATTGACAGTGAGGATATGGACTTTGAGAGGTTTGTCTGCGAGGCCCTGCAAACCTCTACGAGTAGTGAAAGTGATTCACCAGATAGCAACTAATCTGCCCTCTGCCTCGGAACCAACCACCATCCACGTGTGTCGACCCAGCTTTTCTACTAACGTAAGTGTTAAAAAACCAAATACCTATTATTGATATTTCTCTTAATTATTAATTGTGTGTGCATACCATCATAAAATTAAGATGTTATTTTTACTACAAGGTATGTATTGTGTCGGAAAAAGTGGAGTTTAGGGGTTCAATTGACCAGGTAAATGCAGAATATATATATATATATATATATATATATATATATATATATATATATATATATATATATATATATATATATATGCTGATAACCACAAGGAAAAAAGAAAGCACGTAGGAACATCATAGAATCTAGTCTTATTAAACAAACCGAAGCATTCAACATGAATTTGAGTAACGGCATGTACAAGCTGGACAATTTTGTATTTAAGAAGATTTGTAACCAGGTGAGAAGGCCGGGTCACCTGACCATCTGACCTGACCACCAACCGTTGTGTGCTATTTAAAGATTAGTAGGGTCATTACCTAATACCTGACCATTGTGGACCTGGTCTCACCCTCCTCTGTATATATACACCTTGGTTTGTATTTCTCTCTCTATATCTGTACTCACCCCTGAAGATGTGAATTACACGAAAGCGCTTGGGAACTTCGTGTTTTCTTTTTTCCTTGTGGTTATCAGCATATACCTAGATCACGCGCACCTACAGTGATTTACTTGCATATATATATATATATATATATATATATATATATATATATATATACACACACACAGTGGTCCCTCGGTTAACGAGCACAATCTGTTCTAGAAGGTTGCTCGTTAACCGAAACCATTGTTTCAATGGGTTTTAGGTAATTGGTTCCAGCTCACCGAAAATTGCCTTAATTCAACAAAAAAGGTAGAAATGTACACTTACTTTGAGGTGTGTATGTAGAAGGCTCCTGGATGATGATGATGGGAATTAGAATGGGGGTGGAAAAGAAGGCATTGGGGTGGATGAGAAGTCACCCCATGGTGCCATTTCACCCATAAAATTTTAGTTCTCTTGGTGTAATTCAAGATTATTTTCTTTAAATCAACACTGCACTGCATTATATATTGTCAATATGTAAAATAAATTTCAAAATGACCAATAATTTGCTTGCAAACACAGAAAAAAAGCGTTTAGCTGAAGAGAGTCTCAAGCAAGTGACACAAAGACTGACGCCTGTATGGTGTGTTGGCAGGCTGGATGGCACGCATGAAACTAGTGACCTTACCATCAATTATGTTCAATAATTGTTAAAATGACTAAAAAATTTAATGTTAAACTTTTACAATTATTGAATGGTATAAACTTCTTGATATTTACTAAAATGTAAGGAATTTAAGCCCTAGAACCGACTGCTGTATTGGCGGACTAATACTACAGCTGGTGGACCGCCAAATGCAAGCAAACACATGTTCAGGTCAGCTAGTAAGAAACTCGTTAATCGAGGGATTGCTCGTTAGCCGAAGTTAAGAATCTTATGGAAGGTAACTTGTTAACCGAGGGACCACTGTATATATATATATATATATATATATATATATATATATATATATATATATATATATATATATATATATATATATATACAGGTAGTCGTCGACTTACGACCTAGATTGGTTACGGCCGACCGGTCGTAAGTTGATCTGGTCGTAAGTCGGCCTATGTTATAATTACCTTACGTATATTATACTGTAATGTGTAATGATAATATAATCATCTTTAAGTCATATTTTATCAACATTTTCTTTGTTCATTATTGTTTCGGTCGTCAGGTTTAAGTAAATCACTGCATACTACAGTACAATTGGTTTATTATTTACACTGGGGCTGGGGCCAAAACTGTCGTACCGCCGGTCGTAAAGTCGAACAGACGTAAGTCGCATAGGTCGTAAGTCGACGACTACCTGTATATATATATATATATATATACACACACACACACACACACACACACACAGTATTACCCGCTTTACGCGGTTTCACGTAACACGATTTCTCATGTACGCGGTGCCTCGCCAGAACCGAACTTTCACTTAACGCGTTCATCTACCCATATACGCAGTGAAGTATAATTTTTTTTTTATTTAGCTCATAAAATTCATACAAATTACCCGGCCAGAATATAATTTACATTGCTGGAATTCTTACAATATGATGATCATTTTGAATATAAACATCATAGATTTTGCATTAGGCATACAAATTTTAGATAAAATGTTTACTCTGAGTAAATATGTTATCTTTTGTGCAAAATATATGACATTTATATTCAAAATATTCCTGGTCTTACAAGTAATCCAGCAATGTTAATTATATTATCCTAACTTTAGTTTGAGGTATTATTTATTACTAAAAAGGTAAATATTCTGGTTTTCCCACACATCTGGTAGGGAGGGACCGACCGACCATCTGGCACGGTGTGAAGAATGTATTTTTTTTTTTATTAACTGAAGATATTTGTTGTAGCTCATAAAATTCATACAAATTACCCGGCTAGAATATAATTTACATTGCTGGAATTCTTACAATTTGATGATCATTTTGAATATAAACATCATAGATTTTGCATTAGACATACAAATTTTAGATTAATGTAAGTATTTTGTTTACTCTGAGTAAATTTGCTATCTTTTGTGCAAAATATATGACATTTATATTCAAAGTATTCCTGGTCTTACAAGGAATTCAGCAATGTCAATTATATTATCCTAACTTTAATCTGAGGTATTATTTATTACTAAATGTTAAAATTTAATGGTTTTCCCCCAAGAATTTCTCAGAGAGGGAAGAGCCAGCGAGTGTAGTGTGAGAAGAGGGGGAGGGAGTTGAGTCCATTATTTGAATGGACATTAACTTGGTGACTGTATTTCTCTTAAGTATTAATTGTGTGCATGTACCATCATAAAATTAAGACGTTATTTTTACTCGAACATAGGTATTGTGTCGGAAAAAGTAGAGTTTGGGGGTCGGGCCAGTCTCTATTGGAATTAATCCCATATGTTCTGTTGTTCACTTAACGCGGTACCCTGTGGGTTCAGGGGTACTACTGTATATATATTTCGTGCCATTTTCGATATTCCAGTGCAGTGCAGCAAACAGAAGCCCCCCTTTCCTGCCTCAGACACCCGCTGCTCCAAGAAACCTCAGTCCACATGTGCCTACCATACTGTGAACGCTACTGTGACTGTGTGAGGGCATGCAGACGCCGTGACAGCAGGGAGAGGCTGGCAATGCGGGTGTTGCCAACCTCAGCGAAATATATTTTTTTTTATTTTCTTGTAAATAAACAATTTTTGCATATAACTGTGTTTACATCTTTCCATTATTACTGTATACTACAATATGATCAGTTTCAAATAATGATGTCAGTAAATGCCGGTACAGTGCATCAGTGATCAGTGTGACCAATGGGCCGTGCGTGGAGATCATGGCATGGTTAAGTGCATGAACTACCTGAGCTGTTTGGTGGCCACAGGTACAGTGTTTCCTAAAAGAGTATTCACGGTTTTGGCTTTTCGCGGGGGTTTCAGGAATGTAATTCCCGCGAAAAACACGGGATTACTGTATATGCATAAATTGCATTCAGAAAGGATACCATATTTACTTGCAATCTTTTTTACACTAGAAGTGATGTTGCCACTTTAATATGGCTGTGAAGGAGAACTAGTAACTGGGTGTAGTATGTTTATTTCTATAACTTAAAACTCTTCATTTCAATATTAAAAGATACATTCTCAACACAATTAGATATTTTGAGAAGGGTTAGAAGAGCACCGTGTCTAGTGAATTTTGACGACGGACATGCTGCTGAAAGTAGATGTTGCACTGAGTGAAGAGACCGTGTTATTAGGGAACACCACTGCAGCTTTCCATTAATGTGGAAAAATAAGAATCCTTCCAGAACACAATTTACTAATTATTCCTTAATTTATTTCATCCCTACATTTCAACTTTTATAATTTTTTCTATCTCGCAACCTTCTATTGTGTACTGGTCGCATGAGTACTTAACCTCCCTTATATCTTTTACTGTGACTGCTTCATTAATGCTATAACCCAACTTGCACAAATTATAACTACCGGTACATAAATATTTCTTAAGACTGATTGGAATTCTCTCGGTCAGGTGCAGCTAGACGGTGACCCAAATTTTTTCAAAAGATTCTACAGATGACAAGGGTAAAATAGTTACCAAATAATGGCCATTAATGCCTGCTTTACAATTATCAACAAATAGCAAGCACCATACATTTTACTTTAGCTCTACATTAGGGCAGTCTTCTCTTATGCAATGTCAAGTGTTACTGGTTATTTCGTCCCCTGCACAGACAAGGTAAACTCAAACTTTTAACAGGGCATATAAAGCAGGATTGACAGACAGCACAGGTTATGAAGATAACAATCCAGTACAGTACACTGGGAAGGCTTACTGTATGTAAAGAACTTAATGACATATATTAAGTATGGAGGTTAACCCAGAGTAACAACAGCATATTAAATAAAAAAGTAGTGTAGGAATCCATAAATTATGTCCTTTTTTTTTTTGCACATTTAATAATCTAAAAAACATTAGCCATTAATGTTCAGGTACTTCATCAAGTACGTATAACAAAACTCACGTTCTATCTATAATACTTCTAAGGTTATTAGTTTTAAAATTGATCAGGTAATTTATGGACAGACTATACATTATTTTGCACCAGTAAATATTATCAAAGACTAAGTTGTTAAAATATCTAGAATAAAAAGTAAGTTTGAGAGAAGGTGTTGGTTCCTGTGGGGGAAATAATTTCATATAAAAAGCTGAATGTAAAAAAAGCACAATAATATCACTTCAAAAAGATCTTATTCTAATAAGTTTACTTCTATTGGAAAAGATAAAATGAGATAAGACACATAACAGTACCATACGCTGCTATGTGACTATGTTCTTGCAACATCTATAACGAAGGAATATGCAAAAGAAGAGATATAAAACCATCTACCATAAAGTTACACAGTTCCCCATTTATAAACCACCATTCCTTACTATTCTAGAGAAATGAGTTAGTTTTTTGGCATTCATTCTCATGTAAACCTGTGACTAGTTGACTCCACTACCTGGCTAGTTAAACCACTGATTATTCCCTTATGGATAATGATACACAGCTTCAAATAATAACTTATGTTGCTAAACAACATTACACCACGAAGATTAATTTATTTTCCCATTTTTTATAATAATATGCAACGAAAATCTCGTGAGGTTTAGGGGTCATATCAGTAGTTGAAAGTAGGAATGATAATATTTTTGAAAGGTGTGTGTATGTGTGAGGATATATACAATGTCTATAGGATTAACAATCATTTTCCACACTAACGTGACTCCCCAAACTTAAAACATGTTATTATTATTTTTTTTTACTTTTATCCTTAGGCGATCGGTTACGCACTGTCGGCAAGTACTAGCTCCTAAATGTATCTGAACCTGCTCCAGTGTTAGTCAAGTCTGGTCTTGAAAGTGCTAACACTCTGAAAAAGTGAGATTTGTTAACTCTTGGAACAATTTGCCAGTGTTGTGACGGCACCGAAAGTGAGCTCTTTCAAGAGATCTTATAACACCTTAGTGTTAGTCCAAGACACACATTATTAATGTCTTTTCACAAATACTGTATACACAAAAACAATATTATGACACATGTGAACCTCTGATATCACCCCTTCAACAATATCCCTGAAACAAACAAAAAAGAGCTCACTACAACACAGACTTCCAAGCTACCAGCTTTTATATTACAATACTGTACAAAGTGTACATGGATCGTTCAACATCACATCAGAACACACGTTACAACACCAAGAATAAAAGAATGACAGCAAATGATGGGAGACTACATTAATTACTCTTGAATTTGGCTACATTGCATTACAGTGAATAATAGCCTGAAAGAATGAATATAAATAGTGTAACTTGATTTGTAGTCACAACCAGCTGATCTGGCAAATTAATTATCACCTCCCCTTTCCTTTTTATTCACAAGTTCACACTAGCACATTCAGGAAGCAGCAGTGTGCATAACAAAAGGTGACTGTGGCATCAAAGCATACTGACAGATAGGTGGCATCAAGTGCTTTATGGGGATGAACAAGCTGTTGACATGTGAAGCAACAGGGATAAAGACAAATGTGGGGTGTCTCCAAAAAATTTATGCAGTACACACTACCTTACTGATTTTTGAGGAGACTGCATATATGCTTGTGCAGCATTACAACAGCAACTTTGCCCTCACCTGTAGTTGTAAGAAACTTTGCATATCAACAAATGAGGATAATGATGCTGTTGCAATATATTCATGTGATCTTAACAAAAATATGTAAGGTAATGTTTATCCATTTTTCTGATACAATCTGTAGACATTTTGGGGCATTGTTGTAGAAGGCAAACACCATCACAGAACACATCTTTTCCGTATATAAATGACGAATGCAAATAAAGGGGGTATGTTTGCCCTTGGTTCTGGCCAATCTAAATTATAGCAGAAAATGAAAAGCATCTTTAGTTGTTGACTATACAGGACAGGTAGCCCTGAGTGACTAGTGCAATAATGAAACACATGTACAGTGGTCCCTCGGTTAACAAATTACCTTCCATAAGAATATTAAATTCGGTTAACGGAAAAAAATTTGATTAACGAATCCCTTACGAATTCCTCTCAACATGTTTTCGCTTGCTCACCAGCTGGAATATTAGTCCGCCAATACAGTAATCGGTTCTAGGGCTTAAATTCGTCCCCATTTGAGTAAATATCAAGAATTTTCCAAGTTTTATATTAATTTTTTTAGTAATTTTAACAATTATTTAATATAATTGAAGTACAGTATAGTCTGGATTTACGCGGTACCTTGCCACAATTGAAATGCTTTAATTACGCGGTAAATCTGGTCATTTACACGGAGAGTGTCTGGAGGTCCAGACGCGCCGCGCCATTTTGTATTCAAGCGGCCCATGCTGGACCACAAGCGGGGGGAAGCGGCGCGGGGAGAGGTGCGCAGTATGTCACTGTTGCATTATCAGTGAAATCATATGACGTATCGGACAGTGATTGGGCCACTCATCCTTACCACCCACGCATTCCCTTCGCCGCTAACTGTGATTGGCATAATGTAACATGACATGCCCTGCCACCAGAGGGTAGAAGTTGCTGACCTAGCAGGGCTTGTCTCATTGTTCTCAGTCCGCGTATACAGTTCTCTCTTGTGCCCGCTATTCCCCTCACAACTCACAATGGCATCCGCGGGACCCCCACCACCAGAGAAAACATTGAATTACCTGGACCAAGCCATGATTGTGTGAAGGAAATCATTGAGTTGGGGGAGAAAATTAAGCTCATCCTTAACAACGACCCAGACAAGCATCGGTATGAAGTGTCTAATAACCATCTGACGAAAATTATGGAGCTGTATATCCAGATCTATCTCGACAACATCAGTGATAGTGATAGTGACGATATGGACTTTGAGAGGTTTGTCTGGGAGGCCCTGCAAACCTCTGCGAGTAGTGAAAGTAAAAGTGATTCACTGGAGGGTAACTAATCTGCCCTCTGCCTCGGAACCAGCCACCATCCACGTGTGCCGACCCAGCTTTTCTACTAACTTAAGTGTTAAAAAACCTAATATTATTGATATTTCTCTATATTATTAATTATGTGTGCATACCATCATAAAATTAAGATGTTATTTTTACTACAACATATGTATTGTGTCGGCAAAAAGTGGAGTTTGGGGATCGGTCCAGTCTCTATTTCAATTAGTCCCATATGTTCTGTTATTTCATTTACGCGTTTCTCGTTTTACGCGGACCTCCACGGGTTCAATTGACTGCAAAAATCCAGACTATACTGTACAATAAAACTAGTTTTTAGTGCGCCAAACAGCCACTCAACTCACCAAACAGGCGTCAGTTTGTATCTCTGGTCAGTAGAGGCAACATCTTCCTTGAGACTCTCTTGAACATAAACTATTTTTACATTTTTACAGTACAATTATTGGTCATTCTTAAATTTATTTTACATACTGACAATATATAGTGCAGTGCAGTGTTGATTTAAAGAAAATAATCTTGAATTACACCTAGTGAACTTAAAATTTTATGGGGGAAATGACGGCATGAAGCATGGGGTGATTTCTGTTCCACCCCCACTTCCTTCTCTTCTCCCTTCTCCTCCACCCCCACTTCTAATTCCCATCATCATCATCAACCACGAACCTTCTACATACACACCTCAAAGTAAGTGTACCTTACTGCATTTTTTTTTTACTTTGTAATTTTCGGTGAGCTGGAACCAATTACCCCAAATCCCATTGAAACAATGGTTTCAGTTAACGAACAACCTTCTGGAAAGAATTGTGTTCGTTAACCGAGGGACCACTGTATGGTACTAATTCAATCATTGTCTTGTTCCTACAAATGCCTATATGAAGCTAAAAAAAGGAAACCATCAACAAAATATACCTAGGAGTTTCACAAACCAATGTTTATTTCTTATTACTCATGTCTTAATTTATTCTAAAAAATTAATAGTACTTATTGATGTTCAGGGATATAACAGTTACTCATGTCCCACAAGAAAGAGGCCACCCCTGCTGTGTCAAGTTGAAAGAGCTTTAACTCGAAACTGTGGTAACATAATATAATTCTTTCTGATGAACTCGTGTGTGATCTTAAGCAATATCAAGTTTGCTTAAACTGCATTACAAGTTGTTATGTTCACAACTGCTAGACACGCATTGAAAGTACTCATTCCTATGTCCTTCTCTTGGGACAGCAATGAACAATCATATGATAATTTAAAAGAGAAAGTCAGACTATATGTGGATTACTGAGGTCCAACTGCAACTCAGTCAATGACACTACAGTAATCAGTGGTCCAATGTTACTAAAGTTAAAAACGTCAACTCGCCAAAGTGACTTGCAAACCAAAAGCAAACTAAACCACTATACTTTGGGCGGAACAATCAACTAACTTAACTCAAAACTAATCATACTTACAACTTCAGCTATTATCATTAGACTAGTGGTCCACTGGTTCTCAGATTGGTTAATATATTATAACAGGTTATTGAAAGACTGTACTTGACCAGTTGACAATAATAAAGTGGCTCTTCCCATCCAACAAACTATTAACACAATGCTTCTTAACATGCCAAAAACAATACTCTTTGATACATAAAACATACAATAGCAAATTTAGAAACTGGACCTTTCTTTTTGGTTGTCACTAAGTGAACCACATGTGTTACTCTTAGTTTACCAATTTTCTTACCTTTCAATGGGATTCACTTCTCTAAACATTGAAAAAAATTTTAGCTTCTCAGTACACATACATATTGTCCATTAAATATATACAAGAAATAAGTAAATATTTTGTCTACAACACACAGTATCTTCATTTAAAGTTTTTTCATTACTACAACAGATGCAATACTCTAAGTTGGTCTAATGATTAATCATATGTTATAACAAACAATCTGTCCAATTTCTTTCAACAGCAAAAGTATCTTCATCTATTTACCAGTCTAATATATTATTTTCAAAATATACTGCCAATACAGTGATCATCAGTCATCAATTAAAAACAATATTTATCATTACTCTGTGCATATACCCACCAAACTGCTGATTAATAATGCACAAACACCAAAAATTCACAGCAGCAAACTCATAGGAGCACTAGCACACAATCTGACGCACATACATACAATAACTGTTTAAGAAAATACTGTCATTACCAGGTTCCTTAAATATTACTAACGAATCTGTCAGGAACAAAGACAAGAAAGCTAATATTTATTACAAATAAAGATACCCTTGTGAAAATATGCAGTTTTATGTACAGTAAGTTCCATATTGGTGTCAAATGTTGTCCACCTAATGGTAATAAAACTAATATTACAGAACAAGGATACTCAAGTAGAGAATCTTAGCTCAAAATATAGCTTAGAGATCAGAGTAGCTAACAAGTGGAAGGCTATGAAATACTAAACTGAAAATAATCAACAACAGCATTCCATTTACAGTATATACATATTTTTTTCTCAATGTTCATATTTTCATGAGTACAGCAGAACGTCGATTTAAAGCGATTCAATTTAAGATTATTGGTTTAAAGCGACACCCAAAATTAAGGACAATATTTTAAATTAAAGCTATCTTTCCTATTTTGCGAGAGTCAATCTGGCGCATCATATTTTAAAATTCGCGCCTAATGTTTCTCTGGGTACGCTACACTGTCCTAAGGGCAAAGCTGTACTGTACATGTACTCAAAATATTGTACGAAATGATTACTAAAAGTTTTGTCTCGTGAAAACTATAGCATGATTATATTCCAATTAATCACTATATTATAAGAATTCAAGCAATGTAAATTATATTCTCCCCGGTCACTTCTGTGACGTTTTATAAACAAAAAACAAAAACTCAATCTAAAGGACATAAAGAAACAAATAAATACTTCACTAGACCTTCGGCGCCAACTGTCAATCGTGTCAATGTCACCTCCCGAGCAAGGGTTGGGTGGTTATAGGCTTACAGTTTTTATCTTATATAATATCACAGACTAAAGTTTGGAGAATATAATTTGCATTGCTGTAATCCTTGCAAGAGTGAATAAATTGAATATAAACGTCATATCTTTTGCAAAAGAGAATTTTTTTTAGCCCCTTGTAATAAAATTAATTAGAACATGTCAGTTCAGTGACACTTCATAAGAGAAAACTTAAAAGTCACTCTTAAGGACAGATAAATAAATAAACACTAAACCTTGGCATCAACTGTCAAGCATATCACGTCACCTCCCCACCCCAATCTTCCCATCAGCTGATCGCTAGTAAACAG
Organism: Homarus gammarus; assembly: GCA_958450375.1. Lineage (NCBI taxonomy): Eukaryota > Metazoa > Arthropoda > Malacostraca > Decapoda > Nephropidae > Homarus > Homarus gammarus. Next base: position 41,848 of record CAUDMG010002167.1, on the reverse strand, counting down.
ACCATTTCACGTCCCATAATTTTAGCTGTGTTGATTTATGAGTGTTTGTTTTAACCTAATATTACAAAAAACAATGTTTTGTTTATTCTAGGAGATGGGTTGAGGTGCATCTGGGTAGACTCTCAGCCTTTTTAGTATTTTGTGTTTCTCTCAAGTACCAAACTAAATTATTCCATTGAAACAACACTTTGATTTAGTGCGAATTCGGTTTAAAGCCAACCTCTCTTGGAACATATCTCATGTTGTATCGACGTTCTACCGTACAGTACAGTACTGTACTTGTATATTTTTTTTACTCTGATACCAGTATAATTAAAAATATTATAAGATTATAGCTCTTGTAAATGCACTTCATAATTCAAGTTTTAAAAGGCTGGTTTTTCACTTCAAACGAATATTCATATACAGTTGTACCCCGCTTAACGCGGTCAATTGAACCCACAGGGTACCGCGTTAAGTGAACAACAGAACATATGGGATTAATTCCAATAGAGACTGGCCCGACCCCCAAACTCCACTTTTTGACGACACACAACTATGTTGTAGTAAAAATATTATATTAACTTTATGATGGTATGCACACACAATTAATAATTAAGAGAAATATCAATATTAGGTTTTTTAACACTTACATTAGTAGAAAAGATGGCTGGGCACACGGGGATGGGCGGTTGGTTCCGAGGCAGAGGGCAGATTATTGGCCCTCACCTGTATCACTTGTATCACTATCCACCACAGAGGCTTGCAGGGCCTCTTTGTCAAACCCCTCAAAGTCCATATAAGTCCATATCCTCACTATAATTATCACTATCACTGACTTGGGCAGGCTGTGGTGGGTGGCGGGTAAAGAACTCGGTAATGTTTTGATGACTGGGCGACCTTGTGCGCATCGTGCCCGCGCTGCTTCCCGCGTATATGAGTAGATGAACCGCGTTAAGTGAAAGTTCGGTTCTGACGAGGCACCGCGTATATGAGAAATCGCGTTAAGCGGGGTACAACTGTACTGTACAGTACAGAGAAGGGAATAAATACTGTATCTATATACAGCTGCACCCCGACTTACGACAGGGCTAGGGACCCAAATCCAGGTTGTAAGTCGAAAATGCTTAAATAATACAAAGAAAATCTAAAATAGGTGTCTCTTTTTCTTTTCAGCACCACAAAACTCTCACTTTTAAGCTTGCCAGCCATTTTAAAGTGAATTACAAACTAAAATTTTGTCAGTACACAGCGCAATCACTGACGTTGGGACTCGAAAATACGTAAGTTGACAAAATTTTGGTACGACTGAGGCGGCCGTAAGTCGAGTAGGTCATAAGTCGGGGAGGAGCTGAATACAGTATATAACCCCTGCACTGTACTGTACTAATGAAAATATGAAAATTGAGAAAAAAATTTGGAACAGTGTAAGAAATGGCTAAGGAAGTAAAGGAGGGAGTTCATTAATAGTGGCATCTCTTGGTACAAGTGGAACAAGCTTAGCAACTATGTAGTAAGTGCTGGAATGCTGGAAAGTTTCAAAAAGAGGCTGGATAGATTCATGGATGATAGAGAGTGGTAGTAACTCTCGACAGGAGCTGCTATGCACAGGCCAACCGGCCTATTGCAGACTCCTTACTTTCTTATGTTCTTATGTTCAATAGAGAGGAGACAAAGCCTGAGAGAAATACAATGTTAAGTGAATGTTTCAATAACATGTGTGTTAGTATGGAAGACCTAAGATGCTTCACCAGGACAGGGGTGCATGGAGCCCTTAGCACTTGTTCCTCCTCCCCTTAGATAATAAAATACAAGGCAACATAATATATACAGTACTATGAGATAAAACCAACAAAACCAAGAAACAGTAGCATCTGAAGGGATAATGCTTACTAAATTGTGTAGGAACTTACCTTAGACTGCCTGTTTCTTTCTTCTGTGCCACATCCAGCTTGGTTACAAAGGTCAACTTGCCAGTATCATCCACAGAGTATAACATTGGACAGCACCCATGGCCCTAAAAGAGGAATATTGTTACAAAAAGATTAAGAAGTGAAAATGGATCTCATGGTCATAGCCATCCTAGGTAGTGAGAAGAGAAAGTCAAATGTGCTCGATAGAGAGTTGCACAAAAGGGAACAATTTAGGTCAATCAAAGAAAGTTTATTGAAGACATATCCAGTACATGTTCACAGACACAAGCATGTTTCATTAAATAATTCTGAACATAGGATCAAAGGTTAAAAATACGAATGCTAGTAACTGTTAATACCAAGGAACTTATAAGTAATGCTATAAGTGTAAGACTATGGCTACTTACCACTGCCACCAGTGATTTTAGTGAGACCCAGGTTACAGCAGTAAAAGGTAGATACTCCGTTTTCAACTGGGTTTTGGCCATTTCCTTCCCAGCATCGGCCACAGTGAGACTGGAGTCATGGCCCACCCAACACACACGGTTACCATCTCCAGAGAAACTCACACTGTGCACCCAGCCCCCTGCACAAAAATAAATATATATTATGGGCTGTTCCCTGTGAGTAAATAAAATAATAATAATAAACGGTTTATTAATAGCGTTGCAGCCGGTGGCTGAAAATACAGGTGCTCCCCTACTTACGACGGGGTTAGGGACCCAAATCCAGGTCGTAAGTCCGACATAGATAAAAAAAAATAAATAAATAAAAAAAAATAATTCAAAATTTAAAAAAAATAAATAAATAAAAATCTACAATGAAATACAGTACACTAAATGTAATAAATAATGAGGAATGGATACAGTACAGTAAAAGTAATAAATGATGAATGGATACAGTACAGTAAAAGTAATAAATAATGAGGAATGGATACAGTGTGACTGAGCACTTACCTTAAATGTAGTCAGCTGAATGCACACAGGGCCCCCATAATTTTCTATTTACAGGATACATGGAGACTATGTTTATTGGAAGAAGCAGAAGAGGAGACAGGGCTGGGTGGATCATCAATGTCACTTTCTTCAGACAGGTTTAAGTGCTGTGAAAACTTGCTGGTTGAAGATACTGGATCATCTTGAGGGAGTGAAGAGGCAGCACTGGTGGGGCATGAGGAGACAGCACTGGGGGGGCTTCTTGAAATAGATGTCCAATTTAGACTGCACAGTTAGCTTTTCTTTTCATTATAAATTTCTCTGTAGCAAGCAAGTGCATCTTGGATAGTTCTGTCAACTTTGGCATAACGTTCATATAATTTTGATCCATGCCATCAAACATTTGCATTGCTTTATTAATTATAGCAAATGCCTCTGCCATTTGTTTCACTGAAAACTTTTTGGGGGGGTGCAGGTTCTTCTTCTACATTTTGTCTCTCTTCTTCCTCTGCAATTTTCTGTGCATCTAGTTCATTAAGATCCTCGTTACTGAGCTCTTCCGCTACACTTTCAACCAACTGTCCAACATCTTCATTATCAATTTCTAACTCCAGCTGTTTACCTAACTCCACTATCTTGTTACTAATATCCGAAATAACTTCATTTTCATTAAATCCTTTGAAACTGTGCGCATATCTTTTCAGGATTTTCTTCCATATTACATTCATACAATGTTTTGTAACCTGATCCCATGCTGCACTAATGTTCTCTATACATGACAAAATGTTGTACTCCTTCCAAAACTCTGAGCGTTTTCTCACCTTCAGTAGCAGCAACAGCCTGAGCGAAGGTCGTGCATAAATAATACGCTTTAAAGGCAGCAATAGCACCTTGATCCATGGGTTAGATGATATAGGTAGTGTTAGGTGGAATGTACACTACCTAAACATCAGGGTGCATGTCGTCCAGATGTGGTGGGTGTCCCGGAGCATTATCCAAAATCAGTAAAATTTTGAATGGAATCTGTTGTTGCAGACAATACTCCTTGGCTCGTGGAATGAAACAAGTCATGAACCAATCCTCAAACAGTACTAGGGTCATCCAGGCTCTCTTATTACTGCGATAAAACACTGGCAGTGTGTGCTTGCTTACATGTTTAAAAGCCCTGGGGTTCTCTGAATGATAGATCATGAAGGGCTTTAGCTTGAAACCAGCAACATTCCCCCCCAGCAGAAGTGTAATTCTGTCCTTGAATGCCTTGAATCCGGGCATTGTTTTCGCCTCTTTGTGGACGTATGTCCGCTCAGGCATGCGCTTCCACAATAATCCAGTCTCATCCACATTGAATATTTGCTCAGGCAAATAATTCCCTTCCACAATCACATCATCTAACTCCTCCTCAAAAGCTTCGGCAGCACCAACATCGGCACTAGCTGCCTCTCCACTCACCTTAACATAGTGTAGACTGTAGCGTTTTTTAAATCAATCAAACCACCCATGACTTCCTGTAAAGGTTTGATCACATTCATCTCTTGCCTGCTCCTTCAGGCTTTGAAACAGGCTTCTTGCTTTAGCCTGTATGGTTAGAAGGCTTAAGGGTACACGCTTCTGTATCTGGTCTTCCATCCATATCACCAATAATTTTTCCATATCGTGAATAGGACCTTGTCTTCTCTTTGATATTATAGCTCCCTTTATAGGTGTTGTTCCTTTCACTACTTCACGAATACGTTCCTTGTCCTTCAGAATAGTGGATATAGTCGAGTGTGAGAAACCTAGGTCGCGTGAGATTGTTGCTACTGTTTTTCCATTCTCATGCTGTGTTATTATCGTCATTTTCATCTCAAAAGTAATTGCCTGTCTCCTTTTCTTTGGAACACCACCAGCACTCTCACTTTTACGCTTTCCAGTCATTATAAAGTCAATTAAATATGATAATAACGAAAGTTCACAGCGCGATCAGTAAAGGATACGATAGCCAAACACAAACAAAGCGCTCCACAGAGTGAGTGTACCCACTCGCCCCGGACGGAAACGTTTCAGGATAGAAAATGCGAGCGTCATTTGAAAATATTTTTGGTCACGACTGCCGCAGTCGTATGTCCCGACGGACGTACGGTCAAAGCAGGTCGTAAGTACCAATGGACGTAAGTCCATGTGGTAGTAAGTCGGGGTCTCGCTGTATACAAACTTACATGTGATTTAGACATAATAATATACGCTCAATACATTTACAGGGCTGTACAGTACATAAATCAGGAGTTGTTTATTATTTTAACAATAGTTGGAATGGTGCTATTCTTATATCTATCGGTGCGGGCTCTTATGGGCTGAATTTTGTTGTAGTGGCGGACTGCACGAGTTGGGTGGGGGGCTGCCGGTGGCAGGAGGTGGCGATGACGAGGGTGGTGCAGTAGTCCATTGCCAAACCTTTCCAGTGCTTGGTGGTGGAGATTACTGAGGGATGGCATTTCCAGGGTGGAGAGAGCATTGGTGTAGCCGGAGTATTCTGCGCCGAGCATGATTCTGCAGGCCCTTTTCTGTACCTTCTCCAGCTAAAGTTGTTGGGTGGAGTTGAGAAAAGACAACCAGGCTGGTGATGCATACGTTAGTTTGGGGAGAATAAAAGCATTGTAGATGGTCCTCAGCTCTAGCAAGGGTGTCCCAAGTGACCTAAGTCGTCGTAGCATGTAGAGTACTGGTTTGTGTGAAGCATCAATAGCACATCGGACAGATCGTTGGGATCAAGTGTTCAAAAATTATGATAAACAAGACCAAAAACTTCATACCTCCTCCAATAGGTTCACATTTACAATAACTGATATATAAGACGAGAAACCTTCATACCTCCTCCAGTGGAATTAGAGAACTCCGTCATAAGTTGGCCAAGAGGCATCTTCGCCCCCCAGGGAGTTGGAGTTGGTTTTGGCTCAATGTCTTTAATCCAAGCCGAAAATATGCGAACCTGTGGGAAAATATTTTAAATAATGTATGATGATGACTTAACAACCTTATTACAAATGTCTCATATTTACTTTATACAGCATTTGCTGAACATAAATTTTGTTAAAAAGATTCAATAACTCTTTCTAAATTAACTATGAATATAATAATAAATGAACAAGAAATTAACAATTGCTTTGTACTGAAACAGTGAGAAATTGAACCAGTGATGAGAGAATGCTAGTGATTTATGAATCAGTCTGCTCATATCAATTCCTATGAATTAAATTTTATACATATATATATATTTTTTGTCACTATAGTCGACCCTCGTTAATTCGGACCCCTTTAATCCAGATTTTGGATAAATCGGACGAAATTTGAACTGTCCGTATCAAATTTCTGGTTCTGGGATTGCCCCAGTTACAATTTCAAATTCTGCGTCACTACTAAGGAATAACGACGTCTCTGGTGCACTGCTAAGATTAAGAGAAAACGGACGACTCAGGCGTCCTGAAGTGAGAGAAAACGGACGACTCAGGCGTCCTGAAGTGAGAGAAAACGGACGACTCAGGCGTCCTGAAGTGAGAGAAAACGGACTCCTATGACGGGGCACTCAAATAAAGAGACATGGCTACATGTTTTGTGGACTACCCACTGTACAGTATCCTTTTCATCACTTTGTAATAAACCTAGTCATGCCTGTGTGTTTCTGATAATTACCATAAAATTATATATTTAGCGGTTGTACAAACACAAGGCCTCACACATGCCACTCAAACTGACAGACTTGACAAGTTTTACCAACCATAAAGACAGTTGAAGCTTTAAACATCACTCACAATGCATCTTGCAAATTCCAACTGTAATCAGACATACCTAAGTTGCCTCAACAATTCCAACCCCAGTTGCAATATCAAATTCTGTGTCATTAATAAGGAATAACGAAGTCTCTGGTGCACTCCAAGATTAAGAGAAAACGGAGGACTCAGGCATCCTGAAATGAGAGAAAACGGACTCCTATGACGGGGCATTCAAATAATCATACACATAGCTGTATAATGCAATATTATGCAATATTAACCCCTAAATCGGTTAATTCGGACAATCGGCTAAAACGGACACCCTTCCTCCCCTATTAGTCCGTTTTAACGAGGGTCAACTGTATATTAATTACAGTAAAGTCTTGAATAACAACGGTAATGTATCCTCCAATATTGCAGTGTAAAGTGAATCATCATATCGCGAATCATAAATTACCATTAAAATAAAGCAATAATAATGAGATACGTTCCCAAGTGCAACCTTTACATACCTTTTGTGTGGCTTTTTACCCTCTTTTCCCCTAAAGCAATACAATTAATGAAAATTGCAAACCACATTCTTTAAATAATGTTTCTGAATGCACCTTATACAATATAAATGAATAATAATATGGTCACACAAGAGGAGATGGGACGCCATTGTTTTCATTTGTGTTAACAGCCGGGAGTCCGGGACGATAGTTCTACACGAGAAAATTAAGAAAATAAGACCCTGGTTGTAGCTGTAGTAAAATTAATGTAAAAAAAATGAATATATATGTTTAAGAACGTTACTTAATGTTAATAAATGGAACAATAGAAGTAGCTAACCACGAATGGACAAGAAGGAAAAAAAAAGAAAAAAAAAAAAAAGAGATGGATTGGGAACGCCAACATATACTTGCGCATTTAAGGATTTCGCGTCATTTATCTTTTTAAGAATATGTACAAAAGATTCATTATTGTTTATTACTGAATATGTATTTGATTGACTTAATCTTTATACAGGTTGTACCTCTCTAGTCCGGCAACCTGGGGACCTGACCGGTGCCGGACCATGGAAATTGCCGGACCATGGATATTCACCCTTTTCCTGGATAGATAGTGACTTGTGATTATGCCTGGAAGCACTAGCACCACTTTCTCTGCGTCATGGTCTCTTTGAAGACACATTGAAGGGTTAAATGTCGTATAGTAGCTTCTCAAATTTCGCGAGTTTTTAATTCTTAATGTATTTTCTTGGAACACAAAAAAATAAATAAATAAAAATTTTGACGGCGGAAACTTGAATTTCGACGGGTTTGAACGGCCCGCCAACGTGCAGACAACGTGCATAATCGTGTAAACAGTGTCATTTCTCTTATGTACAAAAGATTCATTATTGTTAATTACTGAATGTCTTTTTTATTGAATTAATGTTTATGTGTGCAAAATGCGCAATACAATTCATTAATAATACGTAGAAAATTAAAACACACGAGGAAATGACACAGCATTGTTTTCATTGATTACAAAACCAGTGACTGACTGGTTCTACATATAAAACTGAAGAAAATAAGACCTTGGTTGTCGCTGTAGTAAAATTAATATGGTTGTTTTAAGTAATATTATTTAATGTTAATAAATGGAACAATAGAATTAGCTAACGATAATGGTAAAGAAAAAGAGAGATCGCATATGTAAGTGCGCATGCGCACACGTGAAAACATATCGTCATTACTTTACATAAGAATATGAAAGCAACACTTATTTACTGTTCATATATATTTTAATTAATGGTTCTGAATTTGTTTTTATTGAATTAATGTACGTGTGTGCAAAATTAACAATACAATTTATTAATAATACGTGGAATATTAGAGGAGACGAGACGGCTGCTGGCATTGTTTATGTTAAAGCTTACGAAACCGGTGACTGATTGGTTCTACATATAAAACTGAAGAAAATAAGACCCTGAGTTTAGCTGTAGTAAAATTAATGTAAAAAATGAATATGGTTGCTTGAAGTACCTGTAATGTTATTTAATGTTAATAAATGGAACAATACAAGTAGCTAACCATTAATGGAAAAAAAAAGTGAGACTGCTCGTATGTAAGTGCGCACATGTGAAAACATATCGTCATTACTCTACATAAGAATATGAAAGCAACACTTATTTACTGCTCATATATATTGAAGGGTTAAATGTCGTACTCTGGAGAGAGAGAGAGAGAGAGAGAGAGAGAGAGAGAGAGAGAGCAGCCGAACTGCCGGATGTAAACAAACCTTAATTTTCCGCGGGTTTTTTTTTTTAAGGGGATTAGCCCACCCAGGCATAGGTCACTGACCCACATTGGGGCCTGAGGGGCAAAAATTTAATACTCCTGTAATAATAATACAGTTGGTTCTCACATTACGCGGTTAATGTAACCCGGAGGGTACCACGGAAAGTGAGAAACGCGTAAAGTGAATAACATAACCTATGGGATTAATTGAAATGGAGTCCGGGCCGATCCCCAAACTCCACTTTTTGACGACACACAACTATGTTGTAGTAAAAATATTATCTTAATTTATGATGGCATGCACACACAATTAATAATTAAGAGAAATATCAATAATATTAGGTTTTTTAACACTTACATTAGTAGAAAAGATGGCTGGGCACACGGGGATGGGCGGTTGGTTCCGAGGCAGAGGGCAGATTATTGGCCCTCACCTGTATCACTTGTATCAATTGTATCACTATCCACCACAGAGGCTTGCAGGGCCTCTTTGTCAAACCCCCCAAAGTTCATATAAGTCCATATCCTCACTATAATTATCACCATCACTGACTTGGGCCGGCTGTAGTGGGTGGCGGGTGAAGAACTGGTAATGTTTTGATGACTGGGCGACCTTGTGCGCACCATTTTCGCGCCTCTTACACAACATGGCGGATGGCAGGAGGTTTGGATCCAAAAATGGCGCGGCTTGCCAGCCGCTCTCCGCGTAATGGGGTTCACGACCGCGGAATGTGAGAATGTTAGGTTCTGGCAAGGCACCGCGTTAACGGTGAAACGCGGAATGCGGGACTGCGTAATATGAGGATTGACTGTAATAATTCAGATAAGGAAAAAAAAAAAAGAAAAAAAAAAGCTGCCTATCTACCTGTTGGACAAACTAAAATCGTTCCGGACCACGGGAGTTTCCGGACCACAGAATGCCGAACTAGAGAGGTACAACCTGTATATGCAAAATGGACAATACAATTCATTAATAATACGTAGAACATTAAAACACACAAGATGATAAGAGACGGCATTTTGTCAGTGTTTACACCCACAATGTCAGTATCCACCTGAAACTGAAGAAAATAAGACCCTAGTTGTTGTTGTAATAAAATTAATGTAAAAAATATGCATGTTTTAATTACTGTTATTTAATATACAGTAGAAGTAACCACTGATGTTAAAGAAAAACGTGAGATTGATAGTGGAACGCCAATGTATACAGTACGTGCGCACTCAAGGAAACATAGTCATTTATCTTCAGAATATGTACAAAAGATTCATTATTGTTTGTTACTGAACATGTATTTGATTGAATTAATGTTCATATATGTGAAATGAATAATGTAATTCATTAATAATACATAAAATATTAAAACACAAACGAGGAGACAAGACGGCATTGTTTTCGTGAGTGACGATGGTTCTACATAAGAAACTGAAGAAAATAAAACTGGTTGTAGCTGTAGTGAACTTAATTTAAAAAATGGATTACCTGTATGTATGTTTTAAGTAATGTTATTTAATGTTAATAAATGGAACACTAAAAGTAGCTAACTATTAATGGTAAATAAATAAAGCGAGATGATTGGGAACGCCAAAGTACGAACAGTAAGTGCGTACATTTGAATACATATCGTCATATCTCCCCATATGAATATGAAAGCAACACATATTTACTGTTCATTTATGTTTTGAATAATATCTACAAACGTAAAACAAAAATTGTACTCACCAATGGTGGTAAAGTCTAAAACTTAAGGACAGCCAATGAATATTGTGCGAGTCTTTACTCAGATGACGAAGTCATCATGTTAAACTCTGGCTGAAGCTGTAGCTCTCCATAAAGCTGTTGCTGAAACCGTTACTGAACCTGAAGTTGATGTTGAAGCTGCTTATGATGCTGAATTTGATGGTTTGGGGAATAAAAGCTGTCGAAAGAACCTTGCACTGCTGCTTTCTTTTCTCATTATACATCTTTATGTAGAGGTCATTTCCATTTATTTAAATTTTAATGCTTTGTTCTGTTAATGGATCCACTTCAGAAAATTTGTTCATTGCTTCCTCCATATAATATCCACAGACCTCTCACCTTTTTCATATCGTTTAAACACATCTTGTTTCTCGGCTTTAGAAACAACACTACCATCTCTTGCTCATGTTGAGTAGGGATGCAAAAATGCTGTAAGAAACCTGAGAAAGTTTTTCTCCTGTTCCTGTTCAGATGCTTGAAAACAAATGGACCGCCAAGCTCCGACTGTGGTTTACTGGCGATGCGCATTACCACTCATTAGCCAAGCAGTTTCTTTCCTGAAGGCACTCTTCATTTTTTTTAGTATTTTTTTTAATAGATATCGGGATTTAGTTATTATTTATATGAAAATATAATTTTATTTTATTTTTATTATATTTTGGCCGTAAATACGAATGAAATAAGGACGTAAATTGAATTGGGTGCTAAATTAACTAGGATCTTATACAGCTCCTCCCCGACTTACGACCTACTCGATTTCTGTCCACCCGCACTTACGACCTGCCTCAGTCATACCAAAATTTGGTAAAATTACATATTTTCGAGTCCCAAAGTCATTACACAGACAAAATTTTCATCTGTAATTCACTTTAAAATGGCTGGCAAGCTTAAAAGTGAGTGTTTTGTGGTGCTGAGAAGAAAAAGAGACACTCATTTAGATTTTCTATGTATTATTTAAGCATTTCCGACTTACGACGTGGAAGTCCGTCCCTAACCCTGTCGTAAGTCAAGGAGGAGCCGTATATGAAAAGTTGTTTGTCGAACCGTTGTTATCAGAGGCTTTACTGTAGTCCTAACAACCCTATGAGAGTCTATTAGGTTAAAATTAATAAGTTGTTGAAGGTGATTCTTTTGGAAATAGACACAGTACTGTACATTAGCAGTACAGTATATATAGGGAGACCTCGCTTAACGTCAGGATTACGTTCCTAAAAATGCGACGTTATAAGAAACATCGTTAAATGGATCAATTTTCCCCACAAGAAAGAGATAAAATACAGGAGTTATGTTCCTGAGCCTCCCTTTGCCCCATGAATAACATTACATACACAGAAAATCATTGCCATTTCTATAGAAAATAGTGCATACATACATACTTACTAAGTTTGTATTGGTACTCACCGATGGGCAGAGGTGGTAGAGCGAGTGTGTGGTGGGTAGTGAAGCATGGCGGGAGGGGAGGAGTGTGGCGGAACCGGAGGAGGGCGGGAAAGGAGGGGGGGTGGTGAGTCGCGAAGACTGTGCTGAGCTGAGAGAGGGTGATACGCCATAGAAAGTAGTCTATGACGATGCAAAACGACGAAGTATCAGATCACCGGGACGTTAAACGAATTTTTGGTCTCTTTAAGTTTAGCGATGTAGTACCGAACCAATGTTAAACGGGATGACGTTAAGCGTGGACTACCTGTATCATACAGTACAGTTGCAGTAATCAGGTTAAACATCTGTGGGGGAAAAACATTGTACCATTCAAACTGTGATATGGTAACCAGCAGGACAACACAATACAAACCACAAACCAAAAAAAAAAAAAAAATAAAAAATAAAAAGATAAAAAAAGACTACAGTACTGTATACCTTGAAGTCTGCAGCTCCTGCAGCCAGAAGTATGTTATTGGGGTGCCAGTCCAAGGTGGTGATGGTGGACCTAATGGGCTTCTTGATGTGCTTAGACACCCACCAGTTGTTCTCCTGCTCGAAGTAACACACAGATATCAGACGTGCTCCTGACCCTACAGCAAACTTGTTTTCTGTGGATAAAAAAATCAAAATCAAAATACTGTACTGTATAGGCAAAGCTAACCCAAATTCATTAACATATTTAGGAGAGTTAATGATTCAAAATGTGTCCAAGTTTTTGTTGTGTTATATCCACATAAACAGCTTCATCAAGATACTTTCCCATTTGCCACATTCACAAGATGCCTTCATGAACACACACATATGGACAACCATGTCCAACATCAATGATATTCACACACACAGAGTCTTATCTCTCTTTGAAAAAACTGACGCCCTTTCCTAGGGAACTGTACTTTTAAGATATCTTAACAAAAAAAAGAAAAAAGAAATCTAGATCTTTCATAAAATTGCAGATACAAAATAATGTAGTTGCCCCCCAAAACTATAATACTGTATGCGTTTTTCATGAAATACAACTCAGATAAGGGTGTGTGGCATGAATATGGTATACTATACAGTACTTGGAAGGCTCCACACAGGCTACCCAACTGTACCAAGAAACTACACACAAAATAAAGTGTTTAGTGTATACAGTATGTACTGTGTTACTCAACATATGACAAAGTACAATAACAAAAACGAACCAACTGCCTGACCAGTTAATAAGCTGATGAGTGGTGAAATTATAAATAAATAATATATACTGACCATTAGGGGACCACTTGACACACGTCGCAGCACGGTTGATGCGCAGCAGCACAAGAGTTGGACTCCACTTCCCATCCATTGCACAAGTCCACACATATGCATTCCGATCCTAAAAGTGCATACACAGTACAGTATTACCTTAAAGCTCATGGTTTTAAAGCTTGCATCCCTCGAAAACTCACAGATTGACATGGAAAATAAATAAAAAAATCTGAGGCTGTGTGCCAGGGATCAAGAGGAATCAACACTACAGGACATTACAGAGTACAGGTTGACAATCCCTTATCCGAAATCCTTGGGGCCAGAGGAATTTCGGATTTCGGAATTTTTCGATTTTCAGAATAGATAGTTTTTTTTTGTTTTTGTTTTTTTAATGTGTATTAGCCCACCATTAGCCCACCCGGGCATAGATCACTGACCCACATCAGGGCCGGGGGAGGGGGAATATAATAAAAATTATAATACTAATTATAATAATAATAATGATTCATAGGTCTAGGTCGTGTTTCACACTTACGATCTTTTTTTTCATTCTTGTATTTATTATTATTATTTTATTACAGGATGACTATAAAAAATCCGGCAACCTCGAGACCTGAGGAGTGCCGGATTTTCGAAAATGCCGGAAAACTGATGGTTATATTTGCTGTATAAGTTTAACAGAAAATGACTACCTGTACAGTCCTTTAAACAAAGAAAATTAAACACTAAATGAAAAGCAAATGAAATTTTATTATATATGCTGTATACAGTATATTTAACAGAAAATTACTACCTGTACAGTCATTTAAAAAAAAGAAAGAAAATTAAACACTATACAGCAGCAATTAAATGATAAAATCAGAAGGAATGAGCATGAATGCTTGTTAGCAGGTGCAAGCAAGACCCAACAGCTGATTCTGGAGTACAGCGCTATCAAAACATAAACGGCGTGTCCAGAAAACAATGGTGCACCAAGGCAGGAAATTTGAAAATGCGCTCCGAAATCCATGCCGGAAAACTGAAGGTTCCGGTTTATCAATTGGCGGATTTTTGATGGTCAACCTGTATTACAGTACTCCTGTATTGTTATTTTCTTAATTTTATTATTATATATTACAGTTAACCCTCACTTTACGCGGTCCCGCATTCCGCGTTTCCACGTTTACGCGGTGCCTTGCCAAAACCTAACGTGCTCACATTACGAGGTACGTGAACCCCATTACGCGGAGAGTGTCCGGCGCAACGCTATTTTTAGATTCGCCCCACCCGCCTGCCTGCCTGTGCTCCTCGCCTCTCCCTCCTCCTCCCTCCGCTTGGGCAAGCCGCGCGGTAAGGTTGCGCAGTGTGTGTCTTTGTTGCGTTATCACTGACGTCATATGATGTATCGGACTGTGATTGGCCATGCATCCCTACCCCCCTCTGCTGCCTGCTGTAATTGGCTTAAAGTATTATGACGTGTCCACCCGGGGGAGGGAGGGAGGGAGGAAAGATGACGCTTGACCTAGCCGCGGCAGTTTCATCCCTCAAGGCCACACCGTGTAAATGTGCATCCATTGTTTCGTAAAATGGCTTCCGCCGGACCACCACCCCCAGAGAGAAACCTTTCCTTACCTGGACCCAGCGGCACTAAGCCAAAGAAGATACGACGTTCCTTAAGCCACGAGGTGAAGTATACCATCATCCAAGAGTTGGAGAAAGGAACAAGGCAGGTTGATTTGGTGCGCCAGCATGGTGTGAATGAATCTACGATTCTAACAATAAAGAAGGATGCAGCCAAGATAAAGGAGCACATGAAGATCACAAAGTCTACAGGTGCTTCTATGATCAAGCATTTTCACAACCAAGTGCTTCTCAAGACAGAAAAATTACTTGTGAGGTACTTGGTGCATCAGGCGCGACGGAACATGGCGGTCGACACGTGCTCTGTTAAGGACTACGCACGTGAACTGTACATGGCAGTGGCACGAAAGATGGGAATTACAGAGCCCAAACCCTTTAATGCTTCCTCTGGGTGGTTACAGAGGTTTAAGATCCGGAACAAGATCACCAATATAAATATTGGTGGTGAAGAAGCGAGTGCTGACCGTGCTGCGGCTCGGGAATTTCCTCCGATTTTACGTGAGATTATGGAGGAAGGACAGTACAGTGACAACCAGGTGTTTAACATGGACGAATCTGGTCTTTTCTGGAAAAAGCTACCTTCCAAGTCCTTCGTTGTAAAGAATGCCAGCAGGATTCGGAGCCGGAAGATGCAGAAGGAACGCATCACCGTCCTGTTTACCACCAATGCCTCCGGCACCTGTAAGCTCAAGTTATCGGTGATCCACACAGCACGCAAGCCGCACGCCTACAAAACCATGGACATGACCAAGCTAAGTGTCCACTGGCTGACCGCACGTAAGGCGTGAATGTTCTCTACACTGTCCCTCTCCTGGTTTGATGACTGTTTTGTTCCCGATGTAAAGAAATTCTGTGAGTGACAGAATGTGCCATTCAATATTTTGTTGCTGCTGGACAACGCACCAGGACACTCGCCCCTACTGTTAGATCGTCACCCCAACGTAAAAGTGGTCTGCCTTCCTCCCAACACTACGTCTATATTACAGCCCATGAACCAAGAGTTAATCTGTAATGTAAAAGCTGCATTCTCAAAAAAAAAAATTCAAACTCCTGAACGACTACACCAACACCAGGGAAGAGTTGCGTAACCTGAGTGACACCACCACTGATAGCAAGAGCGAAGAAGATGAGGATCAACAGTTGGCACAGCAAAAAATACTGTTCAAACAATTCTGGAGAGTATTTAACATCAAGAAAGCTGTGGACTTCTTGGTGGAGTCATGGGATCAGCTGTCTATTGCTACAATACGTCAAGCATGGAGACATGTGTTGCATGGAACACCAGGTGAGAGGAGGAGTCAATCTGTGACTGGTGAGGTTCAGAATGTTGCAGTAGCAGTGGACCTTGCCAGAGAAGCTGCGCAGACTGTTACAGTTCCAGGCTTCTCCGAGACCACCAACGACGACATCCTGGAGGTGATCAGAAATCCTGAAGTGACTGCCGACGAGATGTTGGAAGAAGATCACGTCAGTGAAGAGGAGGAAGAAGGTGCGTCATTCTCCGAAGAACACAGTTTAACTCATAGCGATATTAAGGGTGCCATGGAGTGTGCAGAGAAAATGAAGTTCTTCCTTTCCCGCGACAATGACTGCTATGAAATCTTCCATACCCGGCTGGTGCAGGCTATGGAGCCGTACATCACGGTGTATCACCAGCCGTCAAAAAAGCATAACCGAGTTCTTCGCCCGCAACCCACCACAGCCAGCCCAAGCCAGTGATAGTGACAGTGAAGATGACTTTGAGGGATTTGTCAGGGAAGCCCTGACAACTGTAAGTGACAGTGATGGTGCTTCACCTAGTTTTAGTGATTCACTTGAGGGCCAGTAATCTGCTCTCTGCCTCGGAACCAGCCTCCATCCCCGTATGCCGACCCATCTCTTCTACTACCATAAGTGTTCCACCTAAGTTTTAGTTTTTCTAACCTAACCTTTATTTTTCCTATGTTAACCTTTATTTTTCCTAACCTAACCTCTTCTATATTACTTGTTTTTTCAAACCATCATAAAGTTAAGATAAAATTTTTACTACAACATAGTTGTGTGTCGTCAAAAAGTGGAGTTTGGGGGTCGGCCCGGACTCCATTTCAATTAATCCCATATGTTATGTTATTCACTTTACGCGGGACCCTCCAAGTTACATAAATCGCATAAAGTGAGGGTTAACTGTATTATTATTATTATTATTAATGTTATCATTTTATTTTGGTGTATTTTTATTAAATTTTTTATTTACTCTGAATAATTATTATTATTATAATTATTATTACTATTACATTCCCCCCCCCCCCCCCCAGGCCCTGATGTGGGTCAGTGATCTATGCCCGGGTGGGCTAATCCCTGTTTAAAAAAAACAAACAAAAAAACAAAAAAAAAAACAAAAAAAAAAAAAATGACCCACAAAAAAAAAAAAA
This sequence comes from Homarus gammarus, assembly GCA_958450375.1. Lineage (NCBI taxonomy): Eukaryota > Metazoa > Arthropoda > Malacostraca > Decapoda > Nephropidae > Homarus > Homarus gammarus. Next base: position 24,590 of record CAUDMG010002167.1, on the reverse strand, counting down.
AATCGGTTTTCACAGCTTTTCGGTTTTCGGAATTTCGGATAAAGGGTTGTCAACCTGTACCATATTTCCCAGGTTATAAGATGCACCCTATAATTAGCAAGGTATATTTTATATTTTTTGTTTTACATGTATTGAGCTGTACTGTATTGTACTATATATCTTTAATTTTGTTCTACAATTCAGTCCCAATAAAACAGAATTTTCTTAAGCAAGTGCATTCATCTACAATGCTTTTTTCCTTTTTAACCTCCTCACTACCCTGTATTTGGAAACCACTTTTAATATTTTACTCGGCTAATGCCAGACAATTTTATTCAGCAGAGTGTGGACCCCGTGCACAAGTGGTTAAGGTGACACAATCAGTACAAACCTTCACACCAAGAATACCTTCCCATTATTACCAGGAACTATATAACACAACATAGAAAATATCAGCTGCTCGTGAGGGTTGTTATAAGTTCCACTCCACTTGTTGATTAAAAAGGGTGGTTGATAGATCTGTTAAGGACAACCACAGAGTGAAAAAATGTATATGCTACAATACAAAACTAACTGAACCAAAAAAGATAAAGTTAAAGTCTTAAATTATTTATGCCTTAACCACATGAAAAGGTTAAATAAATACACAGTAAACTTACTGCTCCACATGTAACAATGCGATTGGTGCTGGGAGCCCAGTCAATGCCTGTGACACGCAGATCATGACCCTGGAGTGTTTCCTGAAGCTTCCACTCTGATGCAGCTCTGCCATATATATTCACTTCATTGTTGTTGAGACTCAATGCCACTTCTGTAACAAATACACACACATGCACTGAGGTTGCGAAACTAGAGAAACAAAACAAAACTACAGAGAAGCTAAGTAGCTAAATAAAATCTAAACCTAACAATGAAAAAAAAAAATAAAAATAAAATTAACTCCACCTACTTTCTGGTACAAACTGGGAGAGATCAGAAGCTTTGAACATGTTATGACCAGAAGAGGAAACCAGTCCTGCTCAGGTATAAAAAAGAGGACTGAACCCCCCCCCCCCCCCCCCAGTGATTATGCTGTATTATGACAGCTGTCTGGCTGAAAACGTAGGTAAAATTGCAGATTACAGCAACCAAGGAGTAACCTAATCTAATCTTCCAGAATTCTGTGGTTGCATTTATTTTTTTATTTTTATTTTTTATTTTTTTACGGGGAATAGGCCACCCAGCAACAGGTCATTGAACCACAATGGGGCCTAGGGGGCAAAAAAAATAAGAGTAAAAAGAAATTGAATTGCCCACAGAGAAACTGTGGGCACCATGGGCAATATGAGTGTTACAAGTCCACGGCCTTGCCGGCAGTACACAGGATGCCAAATCCACCAAACATTGCCCATTAAAGTACCTGTAAAAAAGAGAGTGAAGCAACATTGAAGCAAAGAGAAAGGGATGAAAGATTATCAATTAAAGGAGGAGTCAATAAGATGAAATGCCTTTGATTCCACCTTATCTAACAGTTGGACAGAAGAAGAGCCACCCCCGATATGAGCACAGTACTCCAAGTTAGGACAAATGAATCCCTTATAAACTTGAAGCAACTGCTCAGGAGTAAAGTAGCTACGGCATCTGTACAGCATTCCCAGCTTTCGGAAGGCAGTTTTAGCAATGTTGTGGATGTGTGGCTTCCATGACATATTATAGGTAATGGTGAGACCTAACATATCTATTTTAGAACTTAGCAGAATGATTGCATCCTGAAATGTGATTGGTGGGAGATCATCTAATATTACAAAAGCTTCTTCTAGAAAAGTGATACAGATACAACTCAGTTTGAAAATTAGATGGCAATTTACCTGCCAGGCAAGTGCTATTTAACTTCATATAGGTTGGTACTCACGGCTGCGGTCCTTATTCCAGGCATGACAAGTGATGGGCACGAGGCCGAACTGGAACACTTCAGTCATGGTGTATCACTTGGAGCAGGTGTCTGTAACACTGTGTAAAATAAATGGTAAATTTTCACAAATGCACCGGTCTTTGTTCAGATATTAAAAATATGTTTTTTCAATGTTACTTGATGAGTTTCGAACAAATTTAATATTAATTTCAGCCGGAAATCAATAGTTCTTTGGGTAAATCACATAAATAAAAAACTAACAAAACCAAACCTAACCTTAACTAACCTAACACTATTTTCCTGATGAAAACCTGCAATTGACGTAAAACTCTCGCCCAATTATAAGTCTCCTATCGCTATAGCCAATAAGAAACTCCCACACCACCCCCCACACATGCGCTGTAGATGCTTAAGAATCCAACACGGAGGTAAGGAGCACTGCGTGATGGGTGGTCAGACCTCCCTGAGACGTAAACAACAAATGACAACACTTGTGAATGACCAAATCTAATAATATTGAAAAATTAATATCTCGGTTATCCTTAATTTCCGGCGGAAATGTCACAAAAGAAAAATGTCTTAGATTGTCTAAACATTACGAAAAACATATTAATAACAGTGAGAGAAATACCAGTGCAAGATCGAAAATTCACTAAATAAAATTATAAAACTTACACAAGTCATAAATAAAACAATATAAATATATCAGGTTTTAATAGGTTCTAGTAAATGTCACCTAGATTTTAAAATATATCATAATGGTAAAAACATATTGAAAAAATGAAAGAAATTGAACAACACCTGCTGGTTTTAGTCATCTCTTCCAAGTATACCTTTATAGCCGTTAAATATAAGATTAACTTTTTAATTTCTTACCGTAAATAAAGTGGCAACCATCTCTATCCATTAACTAAAACAGTATCTACATGGATATTACAACTATATACAGTACAAATATAAATCTTTCACCAAGTACATGACCATTGTATATAATTATTATCATAGATATCCGAATTATTGGTTAAAGGCGATGAATCATTTACAGGCAGGTAGTAGGCGACGCCGGATGTGCGGTCCCGCCTCCTATTCTCACGTCTTCCGCCATAACTACGACCTACAATAACTTCTTTCATGCCATTAGGAAGTTAATTTGTTATATATTATCAAAATACATGGAACATAAAACAGAGTTCCTTCTACTTACCTATATATTGAAGGATATTAGCGGACTCTGGTCAGTCTACGCTAACAACATCCACAAGTTCTGACTTCTGACCAAAACAGCTTGTGTCTCAACCTGTTGGCCTGACTTAAAATAGTTTACAATTTACATAATCAATGAAAAAATCAAATAAATATAAATAATATCTCACTATAAACTTTAATTAGTTTAAAAATATAAAATTAGAATTATTTCACTAATTATAAAATATAATAAAAACAAATATTTACAACTTGAGATAAGATTGAGAGGAATGAAACACAGCTCACGCCCCATTGACAGTTATCAAAACGTGTTGTGATTGGCTCGACTGTTATCCCGCCAAGTGTGAAAACATTATGGTCTGAATATTACTGCAAACATTATTAATATTTAGTATCGACAATTTCACATGATGAACAGTTCTCATAACAAAGATTATATAGTGAACACTCCAACAATTCTCAGATCTGTATCGCTCAATAATACATGTTTTGTGGGCTATTGAGCGAAATATGAATAGTCTGATTTTACGTTAACTGATGTGTATGACCGTGGTCATTACAATGCGGCCGACAGAACGACGTTCAAAATTCGGGTTATGCGGCTGTAAGTTTTAACCGCGAGCTTGGGAGTCGTGATACTTTTTGGTGGACGTTGACAGCTGCCACAAACCGTGATGTCATCCTGGGCTTGATCCACGCTGAGTGCTCCATAGTCTTCTTTGCACAACACCAATTATTAAAGTTTTATACATATTGACCTAAATTAATCGTTAATATATTATGGAGGACAAGGTAGTTTATATAACGATGAATTATTTCTTTGTAACGAGGAAGAGCTTGTTCTCGCAACTATCTACCCCTCCCACTTTTCTTCCCGTACTTCTCTCCCTTCCCAGTGCAAAGTCATTTGCCACTTTACTTCATTATCATCATCATCATCGAGAGGTTACTTCCCTGTGGTACTCCGCAGTGTAACTTGATGCTTGGGCCTATGTGGTTACCAATGATAATTTTGACCTCTCTATTATCGAAGAAGTTACAAAGAAAGCAGTAAAGTTCTTGGGGAGTTCTTGGGTGGTAATTTTGTATTTGAGCCCTAGGTGCCAGACCTTGTCGAATGCTTTTGCTACGTCCCTTAATACTACTACGTTACATTGCTCCTTGTTGTGCATTGCGTTTGCTATGTTTTCGTAAATTAGGGCTAAGGCTGTATGGGTTCCTCTATGTTTTCTAAATCCATGCTGCCTGGGGTTGTACTTCTCTTCAAATTCGAGGTGTGTTCTCAGTCGGTGGTTAATTATTTTTTCTAGGACTTTTCCCCGTGTTTCTAGAAGAGAGAGTGGTCTGTAATTTGATACTCGGATTTACCTTGTTTTGGTATAAGTCTGATGCTTGCTGTTTTAAATTTCCTTGGGAAGTAGCCAGAGGCAAGTGCTGCATTAAAAATGTTTCTGAGTTGGAGTATCATGTTGATTGGTAGATGCTGGAGTATGGGTTTGTTTATTTTACTGATGCCCGGGGCCTTGTTCTTGAAACTGTTTATTGTTTTGTGAATTTCCTCTGCGGTGATTAGTTTGATCAGTGGGGAGAAATCGTCAGGAGCGTTTATGTCTATGCTGGGACTTGGTTGTGGGTGTCCTGTGATTGGTTACTTGTTGCTCGGTGTTCATGCAGAATTTCAGGTTGTCTTCCTGGCTTATTTGAAAAATTTTGATCCAATATTTCCTGAATTCAGATTCTTGTTCTTTGGGTTCAGTTAATTTGATTTGGTTGCTATTTAAAATGTAGTTTGATTCGTTGCTGGAGATTCCCATTAGGTTTTTAATTTTGCGCCGGAATTCTTTCGGGTTGTGGTAAATTGCTTCTGTGTCTGCTATTAATTTCTCCCAGTTATTCACGTATGCTTCTTTGGACATGTTTCTTAGCTGTTCGTGTATGGTGTAATATTGTATTCTGGCGTCCACCCTTGTTCTATGATTAATTTGAATAAATTACTGAATTGTGTCTGTAGAATTCTTGATTGATGTGAGTATTGGGGGTGTGGTAATATACGGTGAGTGGTCGTGGGTATGTGGTGTTCCATTGCTTGGGTCACGTTTCTGTACCATATCTCCAGTGTGTTGTCTATTTGGGAAGTGTGTTTGTTGTTTAGTTGGGTTATTTGGTAGTTGCTTAACTCCTTTTGGAATTCCTCCCAGTTGGGCCGGCTGTAGCTGTATCTTATCCAAGCAGGGATCTGTATTGGCGACGTGGAGAGTGTGGCTACTGGTGGTTATTGGGCCGGGTTCCATTTGCAGGTTAAGTAGTTTTCTTTCCTACTTAACCACATACAGTTAATATAATCTAACATTAGCATGACCATTGTATCCTTATCCTTATTATCCATACAGTTAATATTAAACATTAAGAAATGTAGGAATAATTTGCTATTGACATTGCAGACTGTACTCAGGAAATTTTTAAACCATTTAATTATCTCTTTGTTATGGAAATAGAAATAAAATACATGTAATGGATATTCTACTGTAGCGTACTGTATGTGGCTAGTTGTCAATTCTCTTATTATTGGGCACATAAACGTACGTACATGTAGATATCTCACACTCAGGAATGAGGTAGGATAGAAACCCCCAATGCGCTTTCTGTATATATATTGTTGTACAGCGCTGTGCTTAGGAGTGACTAGGTGAGGAGGAACTGGCTCAGAGGTCCTGTAGGGCGAGGAGGTTTCTGAGGAAGCTGGGTGGTGTGGAGCTGTGAGAGATGTTGCTGGTCCATTAGCCGAGTATAGAAATGGTCTCCATGACATGACATGACATGACATGAAATGCTAGTCAACAGAGACACGTATGTCAACACATGACAAACTGTATTTTCGCTGTAAGCGGGTACTAATAGGTAAGGTAAACTCGGGTAATTTATCAGAGTCCAGGTAACGATGGCAATTAAGAGATAAAAATATGTTAGTAAATAAATGAAGGATGGTCAGAAGCAAGAAAAACGCAAACACACATGAATATCTGGATGGTAAAATATGAACGCATTCCAGGCCGAAAAAGCCGTTAAGTCTTGAATACTTTCGAGTTTGACAGGAACTGTTCAGGAGATTAATGACTTTCTTAAATAGACAACTGACACTAACTAAACTATAAACATCGGATTCCCTGAGGTTTGGGCGACAAAATAATATAACTTTAGTAGCGATCGGAAATTCAGGATAGTCCCACGAACGACATAAAGTGTGCCACTCTAGCTGGCAAACTCGACACTCACTTACTTGACAAGGTTTGCTAACATTGAGAACAGTTGAAGCTTTCAACACCACTCACAATGGATCTTGAATGTTCCAACTGTAAACAGACATATATCTAGGTTGCATCACCAATTACAACCACAGTTGCAATTTCAAATTATGTCAATACTAAGGAATAATGAAGTCTTGGGTACTTTCAAGATTGAGAGAAAACGGAGAACTCAGGCGTCCTGAAGCGATAAGAAAACGGACTCTTCAGAGGGGAAACTTCAATAAGAAAGCATAGCTACATGTTTTGTGGGCTATTGAGCGTAATATGAATAGTCTGATTTTACGTTAACTGATGTGTATGACCGTGGTCATTACACAGCTGACGGAGGAAACATGACGGATTTTACTCGTAGCAACGGATTTAAGTTGGATAAGTTTAGGTTTAGGAGGGAGATAGGAAGGAACTGGTTCACAAATAGGGTGGTGGACGAGTGGAACAAGCTTAGCAACTTTGTAGTAAGTGCTGGAACCTGGAGAGTTTTAAAAGGAGGCTGGATAGACTCATGGATGATAGAGAGTGGTAGTAACTCTCGACATGAGCTGCCATGCACAGGCCAACCGGCCAATTGCAGACTCCTTATGTTCTTATGCTCTTGGCGGTGGGTTATGTGTATACCTTCGTCAGCCAGTGCCCTACCAGCTGAGTATTTCACCCCTGCTCTGTGTGTGTGAAGACGTGTATAGAGTGTGTGAGTTACTCTACCCTTACACACAATATAAACGACATAAAAAACTGTCTCGTTACCAACACTGAATTCCTGACATGAACCCTTAACATTATTACTAGTTAACCGTAATAAAAAAACACGCAATTAACATCAGTACAAGATGACGTAATGTAAAATCCGCTAATTAGAACGCAGGATGGCAGTGACGTGCTTCCCTTTTTATGAAGCTATTGTAATTCTTGACGCCGGTGATCTATAGCCATAACATGTGAGAGACCCGACACATTACAGAGGGGAGCAAACACCCAAGCCACTTGACCTCATCATAACAAACGAGGAGGGTATGGTGGCCAAACTGGAACACCTTGCCCCAGTTGGCGCCAGTCACCATACAGTGTTGTCATTCAGATTTAACTGTTACCTAGTTCAAGATAAGGCCAGGCCAAGGTGCAAATATTACAAGGAAAATTACAATGGGATGAGGGAAGAGATGAGGGGTATCAACTGGCCTGATTTATTAAGGTACAAGAACGCAGACATACGCTGAATATCATAACCAGTAAAATGACCCATTTGATCGATAAATATATACCCAAGACCAAACCCAATGCTTCTAAGAATACGAGGGGATCACTACACATGAACCATGCGGCGGTCGACAAAATTAAGAAGAAAACCCAGAAATTCAAGACGTGGGTTGGGTCAAACGATGAGCAAGACAGGAGGATGTATGCAAGAGCCAGAAACCAAGCAAAGATAGAGTGTAGGAGGGCTGAAAAGGAGTTCCAGAGGCTGGTTGCACGCGAGGTCAAGTCAAACCCAAAGGCGCTTTACCGCTATGCAAAGTCGAAATTGAAAACGCGAGTAGGAGTATTAGACCTGAGGCTTGAAGATGGCATTTACGCAGATTCTGACCAGGATAAAGCTGAGGCATTGAACAGCTTCTTTTCCTCAGTGTTCACAAGAGAGGATGCAACTAACCTTCCTGCGTTTGAGGACAGACGGTTCGACATATCACTGACCCACATTGTGTTCACAGAAGAGGGTATTAGAAACAAACTGTCCAGGTTGAAGGTCCATAAGAGTCCCGGACCTGACATGGTGCATCCTAGAGTGCTAAGAGAGCTGTGCAACGAGCTTGCAGAGCCCCTGAAGATTCTGTTTTGTAAATGCCTGGATGAACAAATGGTCACCCAGTGAATGGAAAGTGGCTTATGTGAGTCCTATCTTCAAGAAGGGCGATAGTCACTCCACGAACAACTATAGACCAGTGAGCCTGACCAGCATAATATGTAAAGTACTTGAGAGTATTATCAGAGATGCCGCGATGGAACATCTACTACGAAACAACCTTGTAAAAGATTGCCAACACGGTTTTATGCCGGGGCGCTCTTGCTTAACACAATTGCTCAAGGTATTGGATATTTGGACCCATATTCTAGAACGGGGTGGTAATATCGACAATATTTAACTAGATTTTGCCAAGGCTTTCGACAGTGTACCCCACGAAAGGCTGAAAATCAAACTGGAAGGGTACGGAATTCGGGGAAATGTCCTAGCGTGGATAGAAGACTTTCTACATGACCGCAAGCAGTGTGTGGTGATTAATGGCACGAAATCGTCATCTGTACCTGTAACAAGTGGGGTACCGCAGGGCAGTGTATTGGGCCCGCTGTTGTTTGTTTGTTTCATAAATGACATGCCTGACGTTGTACACTCCTCCATACAAATGTTTGCCGATGATGGCAAGTTATTTCGGGAAATTAAGAACCAAGCGGACTGTGAAGAGCTGCAGAAGGACCTCTGTGGGCTCCAGGAATGGTCGAAGAAATGGCTGCTGAGATTCAATGTCACGAAGTGTAAGAGGATGCACCTGGGGCGTACCAACGGTAAGGAGGCGTATCATATGTCCCAACGGGATGAAGAAAATGCACTAGTTGAGACTGTGTGTGAGAAGGACCTAGGTGTGTATGTTGACAATGAGCTGAAGTTCTCGGGCCATTGTGAGAAGAAGGTAAATCAGGCAAATAAATTATTGGGTCTTATAAGAAGGTCGTTCAGATATCTAGACGGTCCGTCCCTCGTGACGACCTTCAGGAGTGAAGTGCTTCCCCATCTGGAGTACTGTCACCCCATCTGGTCCACGAGATATGCTAGGGACTGTCAGTTGGTTGAAAATGTTCAAAGGAGGGCCACCAAACTGGTGCCTGCACTTCGGCACCTCAGCTACCCTGAGAGATTGGAGTGCCTGAACTTGCCTAGCTTATACTACAGACGGGCAAGGGGGGACCTAGTTGAGGTGTATAAGCATCTCAGGGGGCACTACTCAGTTGAGTGTCCTTACTTGGAGCTGGCGGACGCTCGCCCCACAAGGGGTCACAGCTCAAGATTGAAGAAGCCACAAGTCCAGAAAACCGTGAGGGCAAACTTTTTCGGAGTGAGGGTTGTAAACTCTTGGAACAATCTACCAGAGAGTGTTGTGACGGCACCGACTGTGAGCTCTTTCAAGAGAAGACTTGACCAACACTGGAGCGGGTTCAGGTACATTCAGGAGCCGGTGCATGCCCAGTATTTGCCAACAGTGCGTGACAGAGACGTGACCGATCGCCCGGGCGGCTAGCGAGCCGATCTTTTGGTGAAGAATATAAATGAAAAGAGACGTGACCGATCGCCCAAGCGGCTAACAAGCCGATCAGTGGCGAAGAGGATAAAAGTAAAAAAAATGTAAAGGTAAGGTAGTTTATATAACGATGAATTATTCACCACAGTTAACTACACCAGGACTTGATTCACCCTCTGCCAGGAATTTAAATTAAGGTATGATTAAAACTTTGGTTTGGTTAGGTATGGTTAGTGTTATGCCATCTATTACAATTGGCACACAGAGCTATTAAAATTGTTATGGGTTAATACGTCTGACTCGCCCCTACCCCTAGCAACAACATCAAATACAATATCATATCAGTACACTTTACATTCAGAAACATTAAGAAAATCTAACATTAAACCTTACCAACACACACAGTAGGTTTAGGTCTGGTTTTGTTGGGGTTTTTACTCATGTGTATAACGAAAAACCGTCCCTGCCTATTAGGTTTATGGACATGAAGGTTATGAATGGATAATAATCACAATTTTACATTAGACAAAATTATGATTATCTAAGTACGATGAAACGGGCTGTGATTATGGAAGTTTTCGTTGAATTACTATCCTTCCGGCAAACATTAAGAGTCTGTGAGCTTTCATTGACCGCTACACCTATGGTTAACGAGTGAGTTTCTTTATAGAAAGTTGATATATTTAACTGAAGGGATGAAGGTCGCTACGGTGGCTGAGGTATAACCACGGCTCGTTCAACAGAGCGAGTTTCTTCCTCATCACATTGTATCCAACTAATTATTAGTTTGGTCTTAAAAACCTGTGTGTGTTGTTAAAGTAATGATTATATCTTACTACAGGGGCACTTTGAACTCAGTTTTCGTCGATTATTTTTAGAATGTGACTTGAATGTGCCTGTAGTTTAACGGAGTGTTCAGGTGTTTGAGATGAGTAAAAAATGTTCTGGATTTACTGAGGTCACGATATGTAGTCTGTAGGCTGGTCGCTTCGGGGTGGTAAAAGTCTCAGGAAAGTAGCTTTGATATTATCGGAAAACGAATCACAGAGAACAGGTAAATTTTGATATGTATCACTTAGTGTTTTATTTAATTTTAAAATCAAACTTTAACCATTAATGATTTCTGTCAGGTTGTTGGAGAGACGAGGGCACTGGGGCCACCAAGTACTTGTTGTTTATTCTCAGCCTCAATACCAAGCCCGTTAGATACAAGCAACGTAAACAAGATCCATGGACAGTCCCGGATTATCAATTAGGCACAGTTGTCTTAAGTGTCACTTCCGGGTCAAGGCTGTACTTGACCTAAAGAGATAAACAAATGGAATTCTTGGATCAAAAGCTCCGCCATGTTTACATCTGAGTCAAATGAAAATTGAAATAATTATTATTTTTAACTTAAATTATTAACAATTATTATCTATCAATCAATTATCTTATTACTTATAATAACAAATAATTTCTAATTAATTAATGACTTAACTTATTTTTATAAACTACATTTATTAGATATTAACTACAACGCTTACTTGATCATAATAACAAAGGGACCAATTATATAAACGTATTTTTCAATTAATTTCCTTATTTTTTAAAGTATTTTTGACAATATATATATTAATTATATTTATTTATTTTTGTTATTGATATTTTTGTCGATAAATTGTCTTAATATGTAATTTAACTCAACTGAGGGATTTATATATATATATATATATATATATATATATATATATATATATATATATATATATATATATATATATATATATATCATGTAGATCCACAAAGAAAACGTGGATAAGATAAATCTTGATAAAAAAATTGAAAGAAATAAATGGATCCCTTCCATTCCTTGATATCCTTATCATGAAAAATGGCCAAAACTACAAATTTAAGATATACAGAAAGCCCACACAGGTAGACAGTTTCATACACTTTTTATCGAATCACCTTGAGTCTACCAAAATGTCAGTTTTTTCTGTTATGTTCTTAAGATGTCTGCGTATTTGTGACTGAATTTATTGACGATGAATCGAAACATATTCGTTCCATTGCTCAGAAACTTGGGTATCCTTCTGTGTTTGTTGATCGTTGTTTTAAAAGGGCTAAATAATCCTTTCATTCCTCTCAAACCAGACAAATTCCTACACTTAAGAATATTCTGACTCTGCCCTATCGTAATGAATTTGTCCCGTTAGTTCGGTCCCTCAAACTGCTAAATATTAATGTTGTTTTCATGTATGACTCAACCATTACCAATATGTTAATAAGAAATAGCAAGTGTAATAGGAAATGTAATTGTAATTATGTAGGACAGACAGGAAAAACACTGCAGCTCAGAATCAAACAACACCTTAGCAGTGCCCTGTTGGTTCATGTTAGGAGTAATAATCATCCCATTACTTGGGGGAAAAAGCTTAGAAGTATTCAAATCATCTTGTGTCACAGGAAGACTTCTGGTTGAAGCTAGTTTGATTAAGGAATTAAAATCAATAAACCTTAGTGATGGTCACTTCAAAACTGATAATATGTTACATAAATTTATCTCTACACCCTCCTACACATCCCTACACCCTCCTACACATCCCTATCCATCCTTGCACACCTTCGACACCCTCTTTACACCCTCCTACACATCTTTACACCCTCCTTCACATCTCTACACCCTCCTACACATCCCTACACCCTCCTACACATCCCTATCCATCCTTACACACCTTCGGCACCCTCTTTACACCTTCCTACACATCTCTACACCCTCCTACACATCTCTACACCATCCGACACATCCCTATCCATCCTTACACATCTTCAGCACACTCTTTACACCCTCCTACACATCTCTACACCCTCCTACACATTTAAAGAATTTTTAAAACTAGCTTTAAATGATTATTTGTTTTTATTTAATAACAAAGCTTTAAACAATGTGATGGTGTTGCTATGGGTTCACCTTTAGGTCCCACGTTGGCCAACGCTTTCCTCTGTCACCACGAGAAGCTTTGGCTTCCCGAATGTTCCCCCCAATTTACGCCTTTGTTCTATCGTCGGTATGTTGATGACACTTTTTTAATTTTCAGATCACTTGATCACGTCCCTATGTTCCTAAATTATTTAAATTCGAAACATGGCAACATCAAATTTACTTGTGAATTGGAAGAGGAAAATATTCTTCCATTCCTTGATGTTAATATCCACCGTCTTCATAACAGTTTCGAGACAGCCTTATACAGAAAACCAACTTTCACTGGTTTGAGTTCAAAATTTTCATCTTTTATTCCTCTTCATTACAAACATAATCTAGTACGTACTCTTACCAACAGAGCCTTCAATATCTGTTCAAGCTATTTCCACTTGGACATTGAACTAAAATACATAAAGTAACTACTCTTTAATAATGGCTTCCCTAAGAGATTTACAGACACTTACATTGGCAAAACCCTAATTAGGTTTTTTAGTCCCACACAGCCTCAAATACACACTGTCCCTAAATATTCTATCTCACCATCCCGTACACAGGCCCACTCAGTTTCACCCTTAGAAATATACTTAAGAAGCTTTTCAATGAATTCTATCCACAAATTTCTCTTAGACTAGTCTTTAAAACCCAGAGTTGAATTAAGAAATTCTTTAAAATTAAGGACACCATACCCACACACCTGCAATCCTCAGTTGTTTATCAATTTACGTGTGCTAGCTGTAGGGCAGCATATATAGGTAAAACTAAAGACATTTGATAACTTTTGGATAGGTTTAGATTTGCCTCTTTAGCAGTTTTCATGATTTTTTTTTGTCCATCACCATATTTGTATTTTATTCATCAAAGGAAATGTACTGTTGAATAAAGAGAAGAAAACAGAGATATATGCCTTTTGGGTGAGACTCGATAGTGACTGAGTTAATACATTACACTGTTTAATACATCAATAAAATTGTTTCAGTTAGCCTTACCACTACCTCGGCAACCACAACATAATTGTGTTTTGTAATCCTTATTATGTAGAGATGTTAAATATTGGTTGTGTTAGTACTATGATTCATAAAGCAGCCTGTTTAATGGACGCACATACATTCTATATCTAATACAATATTGTTTTGTTTTACAGAAAGGGGTTAAGGTAAGTGCAAGTTACCTGTTTGAGCTTAGCTGATTAACGTAACATCCAGAATTAAATGTCATCATTATTATTATTATCATTATTATTATTATTATTTTTTAATTTGAGTTTCTAGAGAGTATTGTAGGTCCATAAACCACATATTTGTAATTTGTTGACCCATGAGCCTTGATGTGTCAGGGGAGGATATTAGATGTTCTCTGTAGTGTACTAACACCTGCCCAGCCAGTGCTGGAAACGTATAACGGTGCCAACTTCAGGCAGTGAGACACACTGAGGCTTATTACAGTAAAATGTTCAGCTTTAGGGATCAGTTCTACTAACAAGGTCTGTGTTGTGTTGTAGTCGACACAGATGAGTAGTATTTTTATGTCACTTTACCTCAAGCTGCAAAGAAGACAAAGTGAAGAAACAGCAACAAAGTTTGATGATGGTGGAAGAAAAGGACTGAGACTCTACCTCCGCCTAACTAGTTGTTTTCTACTTTTCGGGAAAGTAGATTATCGACTTTTCGGGGAAGTAGATTTTCGAATTTTGGGGGAAATATTACCTAATTTTGCGAAGAAGATTATCATAGAAAACGGGAAATTTGTATCATAAAAAACGGGAAATATCTACTTTCCGGGAAAGTTGGTTATCTACTTTCCCGAAAAGTAGATAGATTTTCTACTTTTCGGGAAAGTAGATTTTCGACTTTTCGGGGAAGTAGATTTTCGAATTTTGGGGGAAATATTACCTAATTTTGCGAAGTAGATTATCATAGAAAACGGGAAATTTGTATCATAAAAAACGGGAAATATCTAC
>CAUDMG010002167.1:5000-7500 GCA_958450375.1 Homarus gammarus | reverse complement strand
TTTTATATAATTTTTTTTTTTTTTTGTTTTATTTTTTTTTTTTATATAATTTTTTTTTTTTTAATATTTAATTTTTTTTTATATTTTTTTTATATCTTTTTTTTATATAATTTTTTTTTTATATATATATTTTTTTATTTATTCTTTTTTTTTATATAATTTTTTTATTTTTTTATAATTATTTTTTTTTATAATTTTTTTTTTATAATTTTTTTTTTTATATAATTTTTTTTTTATAATTATTATTTTTTTTTTTTAATTTTTTTTATATAATTTTTTTATATATAATTTTTTTTTAAATAATTTTTTTTTTTTTAATATTTTTTTTTTTTCATCTTTTTTTATATAATTTTTTTTTTTATAATTATTTTTTTTTTTTTTAATTTTTTTATATAATTTTTTTATATATAATTTTTTTTTATATAATTTTTTTTTAATATTTTTTTTTTTTTTTTAATTTTTTTATATAATTTTTTTATATATAATTTTTTTTTTATATAATTTTTTTTAATTTTTTTTTTTTCATTTTTTTTTTATATAATTTTTTCTTTTTTATATTATATTTTTTTTTAATATTTTTTTTTTTTTTATTTTTTTTTTATTTATTTTTTTATAATTTTTTTTTTAATTTTTTTTTTTTAATATAATTTTTTTTTAAATAATTTTTTTTTTTATATAATTTTTTTTTTTATACAATTTTTATATATATATATATATATTATATATATATATTTTTTTTTTTTATTTTTTTTTTTTTTTTTTTTTTTTTTTTTTATATAATTTTTTTTTCTTTTTTATATTATTTTTTTTTCTTTTTTTTTTTTTTTATTTTTTTTTTATATAATTTTTTTTTATTTTTTATATTATTTTTTTTATATCTTTTTTTTTTTATTTTTTTTATATAATTTTTTTTTTCTTTTTTTTTTTTATATAATTTTTTTTTTATATAATTTTTTTTTTTATATATAATTATTTTTTTTTTTTTTTATTTTTTTTTATAATTTTTTTTATATAATTTTTTTTTTTTATATAATTTTTTTATATATATATATATATATATATATATATATATATATATAATATATATATATATATATATATATATATATATATATATATATATATATATATATATATATGCTGATAACCACCAGGAAAGAAGAAAACACGAAGTTCCCAAGCGCTTTCGTGTAATTCACATCTTCAGGGGTGAGTACAGACTAGATAGAGTAATGCAGAACAAGATGAATATATACAGAGGAGGGTGAGACCAGGTCCACAATGGTCAGGTAATGACCCTACTAATCTTTAAATGGCACACAACGGTTGGTGGTTGGGTCAGATGGGACAGTGACCCGCCCTCTCACCTGATCACAAATCTTCTTAATTACAAAGTTGTCCAGCTTGTACAAGCCGTTACTCAAATTCATGTTGAATGCTTCGGTATGTTTAATAAGACTAGATTCTATGATGTTCCTACTATCAATTGAATTACATGGTAATATTGAGGAGGCATTATCCCAGTCAATGCAATGCTTGTTATCCCTCAAATGAACAAACAGAGCATTGGATTCCTGGCCTGTCCTGACACTGTATTTGTGTTGTTTAATTCTAGTTACAAGATCTTTACCTGTCTGGCCTAAGTAAAACATATTACATTCCTTGCAAGGAACTTTATAAATGCAACCAATTGTGTTGTTGGGGGAGTTCTTGATTAACATTTGTTTAACAGTGCATGAGTTTTTAAATGCCACATTGACGTTCCAAGATTTTAGCTGTGCCGGAATGTGTGAGAAATTTTTGTGAAATGGTAATATTAAGATATTCTTATGGTCATGGGTGGGCTTGGGATCAGTTCTATAAAAAGTTTTCTTAGTAATGTTTAAGCATTTGTCTATGAAAGATCTAGGGTATTTAAGGTTTGAGCCAATATTATATATATATTTGTATTCCTCATCGATGAATTCCGGACTGCAAATTCTCAAGGCACGTAAAAACATTGTTGTACTTATATATATATATATATGCTGATAACCACCAGGAAAGAAGAAAACACGAAGTTCCCAAGCGCTTTCGTGTAATTCACATCTTCAGGGGTGAGTACAGACTAGTCTGTACTCACCCCTGAAGATGTGAATTACACGAAAGCGCTTGGGAACTTCGTGTTTTCTTCTTTCCTGGTGGTTATCAGCATATACCTAGATCACGCGCACCTACAGTGATTTACTTGCATATATATATATATATATATATATATATATATATATATATATATATATATATATATATATATATATATATATATATATATATATATATCTTGATAAAATCACACGGGAAAATGGAAACAACGGAGTACCTTAGCTTTCGTCTTTATTCAAGACATCTTCAGAGGCAACTGGATTACATGGACAGAGAGAGGCTTAAATATACAGGGTGACCTAAAAACATGAGGTCAGGTCAAAATGATGACATCCACTAATCCCCACACCAACACACA
>CAUDMG010002166.1:2665815-2694334 GCA_958450375.1 Homarus gammarus | reverse complement strand
ATATATATATACAGGTGAGAGTGGATTACCCATTGCCATACCAAATTTTTGAGCATAATATTCCCCATTGAATTCGAATTTGCAATCCGTAATACATAGTTTGATGAGTTCGATGAAGTCATCTTTCGAGACGGGCAGTGAAATGTTATCGAAAGACGACTTCATCGAACTCATCAAACTATGTATTAAGGATTGCAAATTCGAATTCAATGGGGAATATTATGCTCAAAAATTTGGTATGGCAATGGGTAATCCACTCTCACCTGTATTAAGCAACCTATATATGGAATTCTTTGAAAAGAAACTATTAAGTAATATTTTACCACCCTCAGCAGTCTGGTTTAGATATGTTGATGATGTATTATGTCTCTGGCCATGTAATGAGGACCTAAAAGTTTTCCTACCACAACTTAACAACTTAGCCCCCTCGATCAAATTCACTGTGGAATTAGAGCAAGACTGTAAGTTGCCATTCCTAGACTGTCTGATACACAGAATAGGTAACACTTTTAAGTTCAGTATTTATAGAAAACCAACCAATGTGTGTTCATACATTCATTATTATTCTGCCCACCATAATAAAGTCAAACAGTCAGTATTTACTACAATGTTTTTACGTGCCTTGAGAATTTGCAGTCCGGAATTCATCGATGAGGAATACAAATATATATATAATATTGGCTCAAACCTTAAATACCCTAGATCTTTCATAGACAAATGCTTAAACATTACTAAGAAAACTTTTTATAGAACTGATCCCAAGCCCACCCATGACCATAAGAATATCTTAATATTACCATTTCACAAAAATTTCTCACACATTCCGGCACAGCTAAAATCTTGGAACGTCAATGTGGCATTTAAAAACTCATGCACTGTTAAACAAATGTTAATCAAGAACTCCCCCAACAACACAATTGGTTGCATTTATAAAGTTCCTTGCAAGGAATGTAATATGTTTTACTTAGGCCAGACAGGTAAAGATCTTGTAACTAGAATTAAACAACACAAATACAGTGTCAGGACAGGCCAGGAATCCAATGCTCTGTTTGTTCATTTGAGGGATAACAAGCATTGCATTGACTGGGATAATGCCTCCTCAATATTACCATGTAATTCAATTGATAGTAGGAACATCATAGAATCTAGTCTTATTAAACATACCGAAGCATTCAACATGAATTTGAGTAACGGCTTGTACAAGCTGGACAACTTTGTAATTAAGAAGATTTGTGATCAGGTGAGAGGGCGGGTCACTGTCCCATCTGACCCAACCACCAACCGTTGTGTGCCATTTAAAGATTAGTAGGGTCATCACCTGACCATTGTGGACCTGGTCTCACCCTCCTCTGTATATATTCATCTTGTTCTGCATTACTCTATCTAGTCTGTACTCACCCCTGAAGATGTGAATTACACGAAAGCGCTTGGGAACTTCGTGTTTTCTTCTTTCCTGGTGGTTATCAGCATATACCTAGATCACGCGCACCTACAGTGATTTACTTGTATATATATATATATATATATATATATATATATATATATATATATAGTGTTGTCAAAGTAAGAGAAACAATTGAGACTGCAACTGTGTGTAAATGAGGCAGAAAGTCAGATCAGCAACCTGGGACTTGGTCACAATTTTTGTGATGCCATATGGCAACAGTCCACCATTAGACAACACATTATGCTTCCAATATCTTCCCAGGCGGTAGTACCTCCCTGTTTGATAGCTGCCTACTACCTTGTTACAAGCATGTCATGTTCTTTAAATTTATTTTATCTCTGGATTAACGGGAGTTTGTCGCAACTTCTTGTCGTTCTGTTAATTAAAAAACTCACCTGCATTATGTATTGTGGCGATGACGTCACCAAGGTGCAGAAGGGGGCAACCTCCAAAGGTGACTTGATGGAGAATGTTGTCAGTAGGTATGTTACAATCATTAGCTGAGGTACTTTGATTCTATAATTAGTGACGAGGGATAATGAGCTGTGAACCTTGCTACCACCACTGACTGACTGACTGAGGAACAAACACCACATTTGGGAAAACCTTGATAGCTACATCCTGTAACGTCATCTCCCATCACAGTGGTTCCTATCTATCTCGACATCCTGGAGGTTTTAACACGTTACCCCAATAAGCCATATTTCATCATAATGAAAAAATAAATCAAATTGGAATAGTAAATTATCACATTTAAATACAGTAACCCCAATGTTTAACGTTTGGACCACAACGCATACCACTACTACAGTATAATGTTCGCCAAGACGAACCTTTGAGGAAACGGGAAAAACAAATATTATTGAGTGAGGTATTAGCGGTGGATACACCTCGTGAAGAGGACTTGTTAACCTTCATAAAATCTGCCCAATTAAAAGTTATCTTCGACACGAGGAACTAATAGTAACGGAATGGGAAGCATGATAGTACGTACCGAGTGATTTCAGTTGAATAATTTACTCAGAACAGAGTACACCTTTAACACACTCAATTTACTGCCAGCACATTGCTAATAAGATGCTTAACAAAAACAGTCACCGCTCCACACTCTTCTGCATGGGCCAGTAACAGACAGTGAACCAGAACTGTTCGGCTTGGGTCAGTAACAGACAGTGGACCAGAACTGTTCGGCTTGGGTCAGTAACAGACAGTGGACCAGAACTGTTCGGCTTGGGTCAGTAACAGACAGTGGACCAGAACTGTTCGGCTTGGGTCAGTAACAGACAGTGGACAAGGAACTGTTCGGCTTGGGTCAGTAACAGACAGTGGACAAGGAACTGTTCGGCTTGGGTCAGTAACAGACAGTGGACAAGGAACTGTTCGGCTTGGGTCAGTAACAGACAGTGGACAAGGAACTGTTCGGCTTGGGTCAGTAACAGACAGTGGACAAGGAACTGTTCGGCTTGGGTCAGTAACAGACAGTGGACAAGGAACTGTTCGGCTTGGGTCAGTAACAGACAGTGGACAAGGAACTGTTCGGCTTGGGTCAGTAACAGACAGTGGACCAGAACTGTTCAGCTTGGGTCAGTAACAGACAGTGGACAAGGAACTGTTCGGCTTGGGTCAGTAACAGACAGTGGACAAGGAACTGTTCGGCTTGGGTCAGTAACAGACAGTGGACCAGAACTGTTCGGCTTGGGTCAGTAACAGACAGTGGACCAGAACTGTTCGGCTTGGGTCAGTAACAGACAGTGAACCAGAACTGTTCGGCTTGGGTCAGTAACAGACAGTGAACCAGAACTGTTCGGCTTGGGTCAGTAACAGACAGTGAACCAGAACTGTTCGGCTTGGGACAGTAACAGACAGTGAACCAGAACTGTTCGGCTTGGGTCAGTAACAGACAGTGGACCAGAACTGTTCGGCTTGGGTCAGTAACAGACAGTGGACCAGAATTGTTCAGCTTGGGTCAGTAACAGACAGTGGACCAGAATTGTTCAGCTTGGGTCAGTAACAGACAGTGGACCAGAACTGTTCAGCTTGGGTCAGTAACAGACAGTGGACCAGAACTGTTCAGCTTGGGTCAGTAACAGACAGTGGACCAGAACTGTTCAGCTTGGGTCAGTAACAGACAGTGGACCAGAACTGTTCAGCTTGGGTCAGTAACAGACAGTGGACCAGAACTGTTCAGCTTGGGTCAGTAACAGACAGTGGACCAGAACTGTTCAGCTTGGGTCAGTAACAGACAGTGGACCAGAACTGTTCAGCTTGGGTCAGTAACAGACAGTGGACCAGAACTGTTCGACTTGGGTCAGTAACAGACAGTGGACCAGAACTGTTCGACTTGGGTCAGTAACAGACAGTGGACCAGAACTGTTCGACTTGGGTCAGTAACAGACAGTGGACAATGAACTGTTCGGCTTGGGTCAGTAACAGACAGTGGACAAGGAACTGTTCGGCTTGGGTCAGTAACAGACAGTGGACCAGAACTGTTCAGCTTAGGTCAGTAAGACAGTGGACAAGAACTGTTCAGCTTGGGTCAGTAACAGACAGTGAACCAGAACTGTTCAGCTTGGGTCAGTAACAGACAGTGAACCAGAACTGTTCAGCTTGGGTCAGTAACAGACAGTGAACCAGAACTGTTCAGCTTGGGTCAGTAACACAGTGAACCAGAACTGTTCAGCTTGGGTCAGTAACAGACAGTGAACCAGAACTGTTCAGCTTGGGTCAGTAAGACAGTGGACCAGAACTGTTCAGCTTGGGTCAGTAACAGACAGTGGACCAGAACTGTTCGGCTTGGGTCAGTAACAGACAGTGGACAAGGAACTGTTCGGCTTGGGTCAGTAACAGACAGTGGACCAGAACTGTTCAGCTTGGGTCAGTAAGACAGTGGACAAGAACTGTTCAGCTTGGGTCAGTAAGACAGTGGACAAGAACTGTTCAGCTTGGGTCAGTAAGACAGTGGACAAGAACTGTTCAGCTTGGATCAGTAACAGACAGTGGACAAGAACTGTTCAGCTTGGGTCAGTAACAGACAGTGGACCAGAACTGTTCAGCTTGGGTCAGTAACAGACAGTGGACCAGAACTGTTCAGCTTGGGTCAGTAACAGACAGTGGACCAGAACTGTTCAGCTTGGGTCAGTAACAGACAGTGGACCAGAACTGTTCAGCTTGGGTCAGTAACACAGTGGACCAGAACTGTTCAGCTTGGGTCAGTAACAGACAGTGGACCAGAACTGTTCAGCTTGGGTCAGTAACAGACAGTGGACCAAACTGTTCAGCTTGGGTCAGTAACAGACAGTGGACCAGAACTGTTCAGCTTGGGTCAGTAACAGACAGTGGACCAGAACTGTTCAGCTTGGGTCAGTAACAGACAGTGGACCAAAACTGTTCAGCTTGGGTCAGTAACAGACAGTGGACAAGAACTGTTCAGCTTGGGTCAGTAACAGACAGTGGACAAGAACTGTTCAGCTTGGGTCAGTAACACAGTGGACCAGAACTGTTCGACTTGGGTCAGTAACAGACAGTGGACCAGAACTGTTCGACTTGGGTCAGTAACAGACAGTGGACCAGAACTGTTCGACTTGGGTCAGTAACAGACAGTGGACCAGAACTGTTCGACTTGGGTCAGTAACAGACAGTGGACCAGAACTGTTCGACTTGGGTCAGTAACAGACAGTGGACCAGAACTGTTCGGCTTGGGTCAGTAACAGACAGTGGACCAGAACTGTTCAGCTTGGGTCAGTAACAGACAGTGGACCAGAACTGTTCAGCTTGGGTCAGTAACAGACAGTGGACAAGAACTGTTCAGCTTGGGTCAGTAACAGACAGTGGACCAGAACTGTTCAGCTTGGGTCAGTAACAGACATTGAACCAGAACTGTTCAGCTTGGGTCAGTAAGACAGTGGACCAGAAATGTTCGGCTTGGGTCAGTAACAGACAGTGGACCAGAACTGTTCGGCTTGGGTCAGTAACAGACAGTAGACCAGAACTGTTCGACTTGGGTCAGTAACAATGGACCAGATCAGTTCAGCTTGAGTCAGTAACAGGCACTGGACAGAACAAGTTCCTGAGACTATGTTCTAAGGCTGAAGACAATAACAATAGCGCCATGCGACAGTTTCGTAGTATAACAGACGATAATGCTCACCTCTTTTCCTTTCGTTTCGCCTTTTTCAAACCACTCTACTGTGACACTTCTGGCGGTGGGGTTGACAGCGGAGACGGTCGCTGAGTGGACACGACCTGTTGACAAGAAGTGAGGTTAAACAACACGCTCTTGGGTTTGTATACTTATAAACAAACAAACAAACGAACACACACACACACTTTAATTCAACAATAAAAATTAGGTAAAACTGCAATGACCAACAACCATTTTCCCCTAAATGTCACCCCAAACACCCTCACCTGAATACATTATTATTCTTGTACGAGTTATCAGGCTGGCCAACCAGTAGACAGTTTTCACAAGATTCTAAAATGAAGAAAAGAACATCGTGAATTCTGTGTAAACCATCACCCACCCAGCCGGCACCAGAGTGAATATAGTTCATTTAAAACGTCGACATCTGGCAGCATGTCCAACACGCACACGCGCACAACTGACTACTGCGCATGATACTCAGACCATTTCCTGTTCTATTATAAACTCTTAGGATCTACACGCCAGGTCACGTAAAGTTGATTGTTCAATTATACTAAACGAAATCTAAGTTGAAAGTTTCTCTTCCTAACAATTGAATATGTAGGCCATTTACATGACACACTACAGTGAAAAATATTATGGTCGAGATGATAACACGAAGTCTCTAAGAAATTATTAAGATTTTGCCAAGCTCGATACAAAAAATTAATGTATTACAAACGTGTTACCTGGTATACAATAACAAACGATTCCAGGTCTCTTCCTACTGCTGCTGTAAGATCTGTTATTAAGAGAAGAATACAGGTACAGTACATTACTAACACAGCACACGTCTTACCATCTAAATTAATATAAACCATGGTCAGGAAGAACCTGCCAACAAATTTAATAACTTCCAAAACCTCTTTCGTTACACTTTGAAAACACTTCTAAAGAAATAAAGGGTATCAGAAAATACAGACGATGGGCGAGTGGGGTTGTGTGCAAAACTATTATTATTATTACTATAATAATATTAATATCAATAATATTAATAGTAAAAATACTACTACTACTGCTTTTTAAACGTGGCCTCCAGCCTCCCCCAAAAGCCACACAGTTATTTTATTAACTTAATATTAAATATCCCAATACAAACTTAGCTACCCTAGTTGAGATAGTCAAACCGCAAATCTATGCAGCATCCAGTGACCGTTGCCTGTCATTATTTGAGTTGAGTCAATATGCAGTGGGGTCACGATGAGGTGAAGACAACATGCAGTGGGGTCACGATGAGGTGAAGACAACATGCAGTGGGGTGAAGATGGGGTGAAGACAACATGTAGTGGGATCAAGATTAGGTGTGAAGACAACATTTAGTGGGGTCAAGACGAGGTGAAGACAACATGAAGTGGGGTCAAGAGGAGATGAAGGAGAAATGTAGTGGGATCAAGAGGAGATGAAGTCAACGTGGAAAACAGATTTGAGTCAAAACGGGGTAGGACAAGTAGGTACTAAAAGACTGTGGTGATAGGAAGAAAAGAAGGCAAGAGGAAAGGATCACGTGAAATAATGAAATGAACCAATTAAGGTGGATTTAATAGGTTAGGAAATAAGTCAATACTGTGTGATACTGCGACGAGTTGTAGCAGAAAAAGTGGTGGAGATGACAGCTGTACGATAGCCGGGGTCCAGGACCAGTGTTGTGGGGAGGTACACCAGCCACGACCTTCAGCGGGGCCACACACTGCCCTTTACCCACATCTTCTTCGGTCAGACACCCGCCACACGTCAACCTACTTCATGATCTTCACAGCTGAAAGTTTCTCAGTGTGAAATAACACAACTAATAAGTTTTATGATTTAAGTCAATCTGGTGAAACTAGAGGGTGTGTGTTTGTGGACGGGTGAGGTAAACAATAGTGGAGGGCGGGGTGCTGACAGAGATGTGGGTCAGCAGACTATTACTGTAATGTCACCGTCACCTCATGGGACCACTACACACCAGCTACCACTGCATTATGTTAACGTCCTCCGCCTCGTTCCCTTGATACTTACTTCCAACTGCTCTCACCTTTCAAAAACATCAATAAACGAGCTACATTTTACGCTCACGGGAATAAATGGGATCAACCACTTAGTTCGCGACTTTCCTGGTTGTGACCTATTGTCGTCCTTTAAAGCTACACGATTGACGGCAGCTGAAGCCATCCTTACTGTTATATATAACGGATGCCCAGATGGCTTAATATTCATTAAAGGTAACATCATTTACAACTTCCATCTGCATATAAATTCAACAACTCAATAATTCCGGTACATTTGCGGTTTACTTTACTAAATAGCCTTTTAAAGTTAGACAAATATATTGTATTCAGTCTCGTGGAATGTTACACGAGGGTGAAAGTGTCCGAGAGCGTCCGCGTCCAGTATAACGTGTTCTACTACTGTACACTGAACCTACTCACGAGAGGGAGAAAAAGCTACTCCCACCACCCTACTAACAAGATAGAGAAAAAGCTCCCCTCCCCCACACTACTAACTAGAAGGGGAAAAGGCTCCCTCCCCTACTAACTAGAGGGAGACAGTCCCTCCCCAAGTTATAGATCAACTGGCTGCCGAGTAAATTAAACTACTCGCGACAAGCAGATCAAATCCTAAG
This sequence comes from Homarus gammarus, assembly GCA_958450375.1. NCBI lineage: Eukaryota > Metazoa > Arthropoda > Malacostraca > Decapoda > Nephropidae > Homarus > Homarus gammarus. Next base: position 2,686,102 of record CAUDMG010002166.1, on the reverse strand, counting down.
GCAATAAGCGTTTGAAGCCTAGTAATTCCGTCACGCCAAGATTTGGCTCAATTAGCGAGCACTAACTCAAAAAATACAGATGTACTTTAGTATGACACTAAATTATTTATATCAAATTAATAAGAAGATTATTATATACAGCTTTTAATAGCTATAGTTACTGGGGTACACATTTTATTCCAGATTGGTATACCTTTCCATTTGATATATTACATGATTAATAGCACCATGGGTTAATACTGATACTAAGGTTCAACTAACACACATGGTAGAACTCAACCTCGTAAACGATGGCACAATAAATATAACTACAGTACAGTACCGTATACAAAATCGCTGTGCGAACCTCTCGCTAGGGTTTTCCCTATAAAAAAAAATTCTTCTTAATCTGAATTCCAAACATTGTCAAGTTGTGTCATCATCCACGTGTGATATTGAAGCTACGAGTGATATCGTCACATTCACAGTATTGCCAAAATGGACCGGAAAAGTTTTCTGCAACTTCCATTAAAACCTCAGTTCCTTTGCATCAACACTAACGCCAAAAAAAATTTCGGTGTCCATTTTATACAGAATGATATCAGAGTTGTTTGTATTATGTCACTGCTCTGAACTTAATACTTTTTGGGTAGCTAATCCTGCTAACACACCTGGGTGGGAGGGCTCGTCACCATGTTCTCTGCAATACATGATGCAACAGACGAAAAATTACATATACTGTAACTATAACTTCTAACCCAGCATATGTGGTTTTAATGGTGTTGAGAGAGAGAGAGAGAGAGAGAGAGAGAGAGAGAGAGAGAGAGAGAGAGAGAGAGAGAGAGAGAGAGAGTCAATTAATAAATCAATATCAAGTACCGCTGCTAATATCTCGCAACTCTCGGATAGACCAATCATCACAGCTGGTAAATTACTGTTTACCTTCGCAGTAGTTGTAATAATAATAATAAAAAAATAGTAACAAGATGAGGACAGTCATGCACGGTGAGATGAGAAAACAAGACGTGGGGGGGGGGGGGGTTGAGGAGTCGTGGCGTCGACTGGGTGGAACTAGTGAACCACAGCCTGGGGGCGCCGATGGTAGAACGGTACCACTCTTGCCTCGCAATCGAGATGTCACGGGTTCGACTCCCGGGCCGGTGAAAAAGTTGTCTGGACATACTTCCTAGCTCTCATTGGTCCCTGTTCACCTAGCAGTAATGTGTGTACCTGTTGTAAATCGAAAGTTGCGAATTCGTATTCAGGGAAAGTTGTTGGAGATTCCAATAACTTGATGACATAAACCACTGACTCTTCAGGCTTCTAAGCCTTAACTCATGAGACATAAAGGCAAGCATGAACTTAGCATGCTTCCCTGTTGGGCGCTGTAAACGCTTCTGCGCTTCACCTTACACAGGATGTAGGGGGGGTGCCCAATAAAAATTAAAATGAAAAAAAATAAAAAAAATAAAAAATAAAACGACCCACAGCCTCACCACCACTCGGCCCTCTACCTCACACCACACTGACGAGCCTTCCACAACATCTTCACCGCCAGCATGTTAACCAGCACACGATAAAAACCTCAGATCCTATCATATACCAAGAACGGTCTAGGCCACTACGGTTAATTGGGATTTCCGTGTTGACTCAGATAAGAACCCAATCTATTCTGCCGACGGTGGAGGAGAGGGAGAAATGTATGCATGTCTTGTTTCAGATAAATTTTGAAGCATTAAAATAACTTCTCAAACTGTAAACATACCAAAACCGTATAATCAAAATAAATAGCTAATGGAACATATTTTTCGTTAATATGATTTCTGAATTGCAAATAATAATGAGGGGACACTATATTCTTGCCTTTTTAAAGACTCAAAACGAGTTACACATACAAGAGCTCCACCTCACCCGTCATGTTGTTAAATGATGATATACGATACACAATATTTGCCTCCGAGTTGTCAAAATGAGGTGAGGGTGGAGAAGGTGGTGTGGTGCACCTCAGCTGTCAGTGTGTAAAATGTTTTGGCAAACAAGGTTTGTTGTGACCTCCTTGAGGTCAAGGTCAAGGTGAACATCTATATTCGATAGTGGATGTTCCATTTTACACTTATTTTTAATCTAATTTTATCTATTTTGATGACTGATCATGTAATTTAACTTACATTGTGTTGTATACAATTACATTATTTTGATAATTATTAAATATTATATTCAGTTACACCATATTTGTTTTATAGCAATGTCTCCGAGGTTGCTTTCTGTATCCGGCCACTTTTGGTTATAACTTACAAAACGTTAAGTAGCGTTAGTGTTGCGTGACTAAAAACAATGGTAGGTACTGTTTGCACACGGACGTCATCTCAGGTCACAGTGCAGACAAAAGTTAAAAACCGAGAGCCGTTCAGCAATGAGGTGACGGCCGTTGTCACTCAGGCGTCGCATATCATGAAGTGAACCATTCAACGTTACCTTTCCCCTAAGTTGTATACGTAACATACAAAGGTCTTAAAAAATTATATTCCGTGTAAGACGTCACAACAGCTAATTCATAAAACACAACACTGGTGAATTATCATCACGTGAATTACCCATAAAACTAAATAAGTGCAGTTTGGAGATGGCGATTTTAGTTGGCTGCTCCGGGCCATGGCGACCCAATGTCTGTGTTGCCTGATCTAACCGAGCCAACTCCACTACTCAAGCCACGACCAACATTCATATACCGCACCGGATGATAAACGATTTTCCGATTTTCAGCAATTATGGATACACTAACACAGCTACAGTGAAAACAAGATATGCTGCACATCTACTGTATCTGTAGTGTAGGTTCAACAATGGTACAGTAGGTATAGTGTAGAACCATTACTGCTACAGTAGGTATAGCGTTGGACCATCACTGCTACAGTAGGTATAGCGTAGGACCATCACAGCTACAGTAGGTATAGCGTAGGACCATCACTGCTACAGTAGGTATAGCGTAGGACCATCACTGCTACAGTAGGTATAGCGTAGGACCATCACTGCTACAGTAGGTATAGCGTAGGACCATCACTGCTACAGTAGGTATAGCGTAGGACCATCACTGCTACAGTAGGTATAGCGTAGGACCATCACTGCTACAGTAGGTATAGCGTAGGACCATCACTGCTACAGTAGGTATAGCGTAGGACCATCACTGCTACAGTAGGTATAGCGTAGGACCATCACTGCTACAGTAGGTATAGCGTAGGACCATCACTGCTACAGTAGGTATAGCGTAGGACCATCACTGCTACAGTAGGTATAGCGTAGGACCATCACTGCTACAGTAGGTATAGCGTAGGACCATCACTGCTACAGTAGGTATAGCGTAGGACCATCACGTAGGTATAGCGTAGTACCATCACTGCTACAGTAGGTATAGCGTAGGACCATCACTGCTACAGTAGGTATAGCGTAGGACCATCACTGCTACAGTAGGTATAGCGTAGGACCATCACTGCTACAGTAGGTATAGCGTAGGACCATCACTGCTACAGTAGGTATAGCGTAGGACCATCACTGCTACAGTAGGTATAGCGTAGGACCATCACTGCTACAGTAGGTATAGCGTAGGACCATCACTGCTACAGTAGGTATAGCGTAGGACCATCACTGCTACAGTAGGTATAGCGTAGGACCATCACTGCTACAGTAGGTATAGCGTAGGACCATCACTGCTACAGTAGGTATAGCGTAGGACCATCACTGCTACAGTAGGTATAGCGTAGGACCATCACTGCTACAGTAGGTATAGCGTAGGACCATCACTGCTACAGTAGGTATAGCGTAGGACCATCACTGCTACAGTAGGTATAGCGTAGGACCATCACTGCTACAGTAGGTATAGCGTAGGACCATCACTGCTACAGTAGGTATAGCGTAGGACCATCACTGCTACAGTAGGTATAGCGTAGGACCATCACTGCTACAGTAGGTATAGCGTAGGACCATCACTGCTACAGTAGGTATAGCGTAGGACCATCACTGCTACAGTAGGTATAGCGTAGGACCATCACTGCTACAGCAGGTATAGCGTAGGACCATCACTGCTACAGCAGGTATAGCGTAGGACCATCACTGCTACAGCAGGTATAGCGTAGGACCATCACTGCTACAGCAGGTATAGCGTAGGACCATCACTGCTACAGCAGGTATAGTGTAGGACCATCACTGCTACAGTAGGTATAGTGTAGGACCATCACTGCTACAGTAGGTATAGTGTAGGACCATCACTGCTACAGTAGGTATAGTGTAGGACCATCACTGCTACAGTAGGTATAGTGTAGGACCATCACTGCTACAGTAGGTATAGTGTAGGACCATCACTGCTACAGTAGGTATAGTGTAGGACCATCTGCTACAGTAGGTATAGTGTAGGACCATCACTGCTACAGTAGGTATAGTGTAGGACCATCACTGCTACAGTAGGTATAGTGTAGGACCATCACTGCTACAGTAGGTATAGTGTAGGACCATCACTGCTACAGTAGGTATAGTGTAGGACCATCACTGCTACAGTAGGTATAGTGTAGGACCATCACTGCTACAGTAGGTATAGTGTAGGACCATCACTGCTACAGTAGGTATAGTGTAGGACCATCACTGCTACAGTAGGTATAGTGTAGGACCATCACTGCTACAGTAGGTAGTGTAGGACCATCACTGCTACAGTAGGTATAGTGTAGGACCATCACTGCCACAGTAGGTATAGTGTAGGACCATCACTGCTACAGTAGGTATAGTGTAGGACCATCACTGCTAAAGTAGGTTATAGTGTAGGACCATCACTGCTAAAGTAGGTTATAGTGTAGGACCATCACTGCTACAGTAGGTATAGTGTAGGACCATCACTGCTACAGTAGGTATAGTGTAGGACCATCACTGCTACAGTAGGTATAGTGTAGGACCATCACTGCTACAGTAGGTATAGCGTAGGACCATCACTGCTACAGTAGGTATAGTGTAGGATCACTGCTACAGTAGGTAGTGAAGGACTATCACTGCTACAGTAGGTATAGTGTAGGACCATCACTGCTACAGTAGGTATAGTGTAGGACCATCACTGCTAAAGTAGGTATAGTGTAGGACCATCACTGCTACAGTAGGTATAGTGTAGGACCATCACTGCTACAGTAGGTATAGTGTAGGACCATCACTGCTACAGAAGGTATAGTGTAGGACCATCACTGCTACAACAGGTATAGTGTAGGACCATCACTGCTACAGTAGGTATAGTGTAGGACCATCACTGCTACAGTAGGTATAGTGTAGGACCATCACTGCTAAAGTAGGTTATAGTGTAGGACCATCACTGCTACAGTAGGTATAGTGTAGGACCATCACTGCTACAGTAGGTATAGTGTAGGACCATCACTGCTACAGTAGGTATAGCGTAGGACCATCACTGCTACAGTAGGTATAGTGTAGGATCACTGCTACAGTAGGTAGTGAAGGACTATCACTGCTACAGTAGGTAAAGTGCAGGACCATCACTGCTACAGTAGGCATAGTGCAGGACCATCACTGCTACAGTAGGTATAGTGCAGGACCATCACTGCTACAGTAGGTATAGTGCAGGACCATCACTGCTACAGTAGGCATAGTGCAGGACCATCACTGCTACAGTAGGCATAGTGCAGGACCATCACTGCTACAGTAGGTATAGTGTAGGACCATCACTGCTACAGTAGGTATAGTGTAGGACCATCACTGCTACAGTAGGTATAGTGTAGGATCATCACTGCTACAGTAGGTATAGTGTAGGACCATCACTGCTACAGTAGGTATAGCGTAGGACCATCACTGCTACAGTAGGTATAGCGTAGGACCATCACTGCTACAGTAGGTATAGTGTAGGATCACTGCTACAGTAGGTATAGTGTAGGATCACTGCTACAGTAGGTATAGTGTAGGACCATCACTGCTACAGTAGGTAAAGTGCAGGACCATCACTGCTACAGTAGGTATAGTGCAGGACCATCAATGCTACAGTAGGTATAGTGTAGGACCATCACTGCTACAGTAGGTATAGTTTAGGACCATCACTGTTACAGTAGGTATAGCATAGGACCATCACTGCTACGGTAGGTAGTGTAGAATCACTGCTACGGTAGGTAGTGTAGAATCACTGCTACAGCAGGTATAGTGTAGGACCATCACTGCTACGGCAGGTATAGTGTAGGATCACTGCTACAGCAGGTATAGTGTAGGACCATCACTGCTACAGCAGGTATAGTGTAGGACCATCACTGCTACAGCAGGTATAGTGTAGGACCATCACTGCTACAGCAGGTATAGTGTAGGACCATCACTGCGACAGCAGGTATAGTGTAGGACCATCACTGCTACAGCAGGTATAGTGTAGGACCATCACTGCTACAGTAGGTAGTGTAGGATCACTGCTACAGTAGGTAAAGTGTAGGACCATTACTGCTACAGTAGGTATAGTGTAGGACCGTCACTGTTACAGTAGGTATAGCATAGGACCATCACTGCTACGGTAGGTATAGTGTAGGATCACTGCTACAGCAGGTATAGTGTAGGACCATCACTGCTACAGTAGGTATAGTGCAGGACCATCACTGCTACAGTAGGTATAGTGTAGGACCATCACTGTTACAGTAGGTATAGCATAGGACCATCACTGCTACGGTAGGTATAGTGTAGGATCACTGCTACAGCAGGTATAGTGTAGGACCATCACTGCTACAGCAGGTATAGTGTAGGACCATCACTGCTACAGTAGGTATAGTGTAGGACCATCACTGCTACAGTAGGTATAGTGTAGGACCATCACTGCTACAGTAGGTATAGTGTAGGACCATCACTGCTACAGTAGGTATAGCGTAGGACCATCACTGCTACAGTAGGTATAGCGTAGGACCATCACTGCTACAGTAGGTATAGCGTAGGACCATCACTGCTACAGTAGGTATAGCGTAGGACCATCACTGCTACAGTAGGTATAGCGTAGGACCATCACTGCTACAGTAGGTATAGCGTAGGGCCATCACTGCTACAGTAGGTAGTGTAGGGCCATCACTGTTACAGTAGGTAGTGTAGGGCCATCACTGCTACAGTAGGTAGTGTAGGGCCATCACTGCTACAGTAGGTAGTGTAGGACCATCACTGCTACAGTAGGTACAGTGTAGGACCATCACTGCTACAGTAGGTACAGTGTAGGACCATCACTGCTACAGTAGGTACAGTGTAGGACCATCACTGCTACAGTAGGTACAGTGTAGGACCATCACTGCTACAGTAGGTACAGTGTAGGACCATCACTGCTACAGTAGGTACAGTGTAGGACCATCACTGCTACAGTAGGTACAGTGTAGGACCATCACTGCTACAGTAGGGACAGTGTAGGACCATCACTGCTACAGTAGGGACAGTGTAGGACCATCACTGCTACAGTAGGTACAGTGTAGGACCATCACTGCTACAGTAGGTACAGTGTAGGACCATCACTGCTACAGTAGGTACAGTGTAGGACCATCACTGCTACAGTAGGTACAGTGTAGGACCATCACTGCTACAGTAGGTACAGTGTAGGACCATCACTGCTACAGTAGGTACAGTGTAGGACCATCACTGCTACAGTAGGTACAGTGTAGGACCATCACTGCTACAGTAGGTACAGTGTAAGACCATCACTGCTACAGTAGGTACAGTGTAGGACCATAACCACCACAATTGGTATAGTGTAGGGCCGTTAATACTAAAATGGGTAGTGTAGGGTTATCACAAATCTTTTACGGCACTCCTAACTCAGTGCTGTTACTAGAATGTGAATAAAGTATATCTTAACATTCACAACATAGGAGATAAATTATGCTAAACTGATCTACTTCAGTCTTGAAACTGAATTTTAAAACCCTGACCAGTTCTGGCAACCTAAGGTTTAAAATGAGTCTGAATAAGCGACCAACTCAACTATTACAATCATTCAGTACAATACTCTGAACTCTTAGTGGTCGTTCATTCTTACCCGCACACTAACAAAACTCTCATCCACCTATCTGAATTTCACATGCCACACCTACATCTGCTTAGGGAACAAACTAACTACAGGTAATGTAATACAAAACCATCAGCCAGTTCGTCTGCAGTATTACATTGCCCTTTTAAACATAATAGTATAAAGTAGCTGATATAACCATACTACATCAAAAAGACTGAAAATCTTCCACCATAAGTGTTTGTGTACTCAATGTTATAAGCCCTTCACGTTAGCAGCATCGTGTAGTTTCCTCCCCTCCACCATCTACGTGCTTAACCCAGGACTTAAGGAATGCGGAAGGTGGACGGACGCATATGGGTCACAAAGCAGATACGACCAACACCCTTTTTTTCCATTACAGTTTATGCAGTCCACTAAAGTGATGGTATAAAGTATGTGTACTGTTATTAGCGGAAGTTTGTCTACGGTCCCTGTGGTACCACCTTCAGTTTACAACTCTGAGTGAGCAATAATACTCCAGTTATTGCACAAACGTAACTTGCATAGAAACAGAAATGTTACACAGCATCACCAAATGACCTACAGTATGGTCCATTTTCAAGTTTGATTAACACCCGTTTGTTATGTTAACATATTCCATAAATTCGTCACCAATGAACTGATAATTACAGTGGCTAAGCTTACGTTAAATGCTAGATAAAACAAATATATGAATGGGCCAAATAACCACCATGATCACTGTATATTGTACTGTACCAAGGCATAAGCAGCCATCATGGTATATACTGTAAGTATAGCTAACTACAGTGCCAGCTACAAGGCCTGTAGCAGCTGTAGTGTGTGTCGTATAGTATGGGGGCAGACACTACTTTACCGTAGATAACGTAGCAACTTATCCTCAAGACACACTCACCTGCAAAACACAAAAAGGAGTTGTCAAGGATTGCAATATATAATTTGTAAGGAACTATAATATTATCATATTAAGTTATGCCATATAATCTATATATACTTCCAAACTAAAACACACACATGCACACCTACAATGTGTGTGTCAGAATGGAATGACACATGGGGAACCTTTAATTAATAAGGAGTAAGAAGAACTAAGCCGAAGAAGACATTCTATCACTCCACTCGAAGTGGGAGAAAGCGGGAGAAACGGGGATTGAGGGGGTCACTTGAGGGTAGTCTTAATTATGGTATTACTGGCGACTGTCTCAACCAGGTGACCCTCCTCCCTCCTAGGTCAAGCCCTGTTGATTGGTTACCAAGTAAGAGGCAGATGACGAGATATTACAAACAGCATGGACAGGCATCGCGTCTGCAGGTTCCCCGATTAACAATATGTCGAGTGATAAGTCTATCATCTATGTGAAGGTTCAGCCAGTCCGTAACTCCCACCCAACGCTCAGCCAGTCCATAACTCCCACCCAACGCTCAGCCAGTCCATAACTCCCACCCAACGCTCAGCCAGTCCATAACTCCCACCCAACGCTCAGCCAGTCCATAACTCCCACCCAACGCTCAGCCAGTCCATAACTCCCACCCAACGCTCAGCCAGTCCATAACTCCCACCCAACGCTCAGCCAGTCCATAACTCCCACCCAACGCTCAGCCAGTCCATAACTCCCACCCAACGCTCAGCCAGTCCATAACTCCCACCCAACGCTCAGCCAGTCCATAACTCCCACCCAACGCTCAGCCAGTCCATAACTCCCACCCAACGCTCAGCCAGTCCATAACTCCCACCCAACGCTCAGCCAGTCCATAACTCCCACCCAACGCTCAGCCAGTCCATAACTCCCACCCAACGCTCAGCCAGTCCATAACTCCCACCCAACGCTCAGCCAGTCCATAACTCCCACCCAACGCTCAGCCAGTCCATAACTCCCACCCAACGCTCAGCCAGTCCATAACTCCCACCCAACGCTCAGCCAGTCCATAACTCCCACCCAACGCTCAGCCAGTCCATAACTCCCACCCAACGCTCAGCCAGTCCATAACTCCCACCCAACGCTCAGCCAGTCCATAACTCCCACCCAACGCTCAGCCAGTCCATAACTCCCACCCAACGCTCAGCCAGTCCATAACTCCCACCCAACGCTCAGCCAGTCCATAACTCCCACCCAACGCTCAGCCAGTCCATAACTCCCACCCAACGCTCAGCCAGTCCATAACTCCCACCCAACGCTCAGCCAGTCCATAACTCCCACCCAACGCTCAGCCAGTCCATAACTCCCACCCAACGCTCAGCCAGTCCATAACTCCCACCCAACGCTCAGCCAGTCCATAACTCCCACCCAACGCTCAGCCAGTCCATAACTCCCACCCAACGCTCAGCCAGTCCATAACTCCCACCCAACGCTCAGCCAGTCCATAACTCCCACCCAACGCTCAGCCAGTCCATAACTCCCACCCAACGCTCAGCCAGTCCATAACTCCCACCCAACGCTCAGCCAGTCCATAACTCCCACCCAACGCTCAGCCAGTCCATAACTCCCACCCAACGCTCAGCCAGTCCATAACTCCCACCCAACGCTCAGCCAGTCCATAACTCCCACCCAACGCTCAGCCAGTCCATAACTCCCACCCAACGCTCAGCCAGTCCATAACTCCCACCCAACGCTCAGCCAGTCCATAACTCCCACCCAACGCTCAGCCAGTCCATAACTCCCACCCAACGCTCAGCCAGTCCATAACTCCCACCCAACGCTCAGCCAGTCCATAACTCCCACCCAACGCTCAGCCAGTCCATAACTCCCACCCAACGCTCAGCCAGTCCATAACTCCCACCCAACGCTCAGCCAGTCCATAACTCCCACCCAACGCTCAGCCAGTCCATAACTCCCACCCAACGCTCAGCCAGTCCATAACTCCCACCCAACGCTCAGCCAGTCCATAACTCCCACCCAACGCTCAGCCAGTCCATAACTCCCACCCAACGCTCAGCCAGTCCATAACTCCCACCCAACGCTCAGCCAGTCCATAACTCCCACCAACGCTCAGCAGTCAAACTCCACCCGCAGCAGTCCATAACTCCCACCCAACGCTCAGCCAGTCCATAACTCCCACCCAACGCTCAGCCAGTCCATAACTCCCACCCAACGCTCAGCCAGTCCATAACTCCCACCCAACGCTCAGCCAGTCCATAACTCCCACCCAACGCTCAGCCAGTCCATAACTCCCACCCAACGCTCAGCCAGTCCATAACTCCCACCCAACGCTCAGCCAGTCCATAACTCCCACCCAACGCTCAGCCAGTCCATAACTCCCACCCAACGCTCAGCCAGTCCATAACTCCCACCCAACGCTCAGCCAGTCCATAACTCCCACCCAACGCTCAGCCAGTCCATAACTCCCACCCAACGCTCAGCCAGTCCATAACTCCCACCCAACGCTCAGCCAGTCCATAACTCCCACCCAACGCTCAGCCAGTCCATAACTCCCACCCAACGCTCAGCCAGTCCATAACTCCCACCCAACGCTCAGCCAGTCCATAACTCCCACCCAACGCTCAGCCAGTCCATAACTCCCACCCAACGCTCAGCCAGTCCATCCACAACGCTCAGCCAGTCCATAACTCCCACCCAACGCTCAGCCAGTCCATAACTCCCACCCAACGCTCAGCCAGTCCATAACTCCCACCCAACGCTCAGCCAGTCCATAACTCCCACCCAACGCTCAGCCAGTCCATAACTCCCACCCAACGCTCAGCCAGTCCATAACTCCCACCCAACGCTCAGCCAGTCCATAACTCCCACCCAACGCTCAGCCAGTCCATAACTCCCACCCAACGCTCAGCCAGTCCATAACTCCCACCCAACGCTCAGCCAGTCCATAACTCCCACCCAACGCTCAGCCAGTCCATAACTCCCACCCAACGCTCAGCCAGTCCATAACTCCCACCCAACGCTCAGCCAGTCCATAACTCCCACCCAACGCTCAGCCAGTCCATAACTCCCACCCAACGCTCAGCCAGTCCATAACTCCCACCCAACGCTCAGCCAGTCCATAACTCCCACCCAACGCTCAGCCAGTCCATAACTCCCACCCAACGCTCAGCCAGTCCATAACTCCCACCCAACGCTCAGCCAGTCCATAACTCCCACCCAACGCTCAGCCAGTCCATAACTCCCACCCAACGCTCAGCCAGTCCATAACTCCCACCCAACGCTCAGCCAGTCCATAACTCCCACCCAACGCTCAGCCAGTCCATAACTCCCACCCAACGCTCAGCCAGTCCATAACTCCCACCCAACGCTCAGCCAGTCCATAACTCCCACCCAACGCTCAGCCAGTCCATAACTCCCACCCAACGCTCAGCCAGTCCATAACTCCCACCCAACGCTCAGCCAGTCCATAACTCCCACCCAACGCTCAGCCAGTCCATAACTCCCACCCAACGCTCAGCCAGTCCATAACTCCCACCCAACGCTCAGCCAGTCCATAACTCCCACCCAACGCTCAGCCAGTCCATAACTCCCACCCAACGCTCAGCCAGTCCATAACTCCCACCCAACGCTCAGCCAGTCCATAACTCCACCAACGCTACCAGCCAAATCCACCCACGTCAGCAGTCCTAACTCCACCCAACGCTCAGCCAGTCCATAACTCCCACCCAACGCTCAGCCAGTCCATAACTCCCACCCAACGCTCAGCAGCCAATCCCACCCAACGCTCAGCGTCCATAACTCCCACCCAACGCTCAGCCAGTCCATAACTCCCACCCAACGCTCAGCCAGTCCATAACTCCCACCCAACGCTCAGCCAGTCCATAACTCCCACCCAACGCTCAGCCAGTCCATAACTCCCACCCAACGCTCAGCCAGTCCATAACTCCCACCCAACGCTCAGCCAGTCCATAACTCCCACCCAACGCTCAGCCAGTCCATAACTCCCACCCAACGCTCAGCCAGTCCATAACTCCCACCAACGCTCAGCCAGTCCATAACTCCCACCCAACGCTCAGCCAGTCCATAACTCCCACCCAACGCTCAGCCAGTCCATAACTCCCACCCAACGCTCAGCCAGTCCATAACTCCCACCCAACGCTCAGCCAGTCCATAACTCCCACCCAACGCTCAGCCAGTCCATAACTCCCACCCAACGCTCAGCCAGTCCATAACTCCCACCCAACGCTCAGCCAGTCCATAACTCCCACCCAACGCTCAGCCAGTCCATAACTCCCACCCAACGCTCAGCCAGTCCATAACTCCCACCCAACGCTCAGCCAGTCCATAACTCCCACCCAACGCTCAGCCAGTCCATAACTCCCACCCAACGCTCAGCCAGTCCATAACTCCCACCCAACGCTCAGCCAGTCCATAACTCCCACCCAACGCTCAGCCAGTCCATAACTCCCACCCAACGCTCAGCCAGTCCATAACTCCCACCCAACGCTCAGCCAGTCCATAACTCCCACCCAACGCTCAGCCAGTCCATAACTCCCACCCAACGCTCAGCCAGTCCATAACTCCCACCCAACGCTCAGCCAGTCCATAACTCCCACCCAACGCTCAGCCAGTCCATAACTCCCACCCAACGCTCAGCCAGTCCATAACTCCCACCCAACGCTCAGCCAGTCCATAACTCCCACCCAACGCTCAGCCAGTCCATAACTCCCACCCAACGCTCAGCCAGTCCATAACTCCCACCCAACGCTCAGCCAGTCCATAACTCCCACCCAACGCTCAGCCAGTCCATAACTCCACCCAACGCTCAGCCAGTCCATAACCCACCAACGCTCAGCCAGTCCATAACTCCCACCCAACGCTCAGCCAGTCCATAACTCCCACCCAACGCTCAGCCAGTCCATAACTCCCACCCAACGCTCAGCCAGTCCATAACTCCCACCCAACGCTCAGCCAGTCCATAACTCCCACCCAACGCTCAGCCAGTCCATAACTCCCACCCAACGCTCAGCCAGTCCATAACTCCCACCCAACGCTCAGCCAGTCCATAACTCCCACCCAACGTTCAGCCAGTCCATAACTCCCACCCAACGTTCAGCCAGTCCATAACTCCCACCCAACGTTCAGCCAGTCCATAACTCCCACCCAACGTTCAGCCAGTCTATAACTCCCACCCAACGTTCAGCCAGTCTATAACTCCCACCCAACGTTCAGCCAGTCCATAACTCCCACCCAACGTTCAGCCAGTCTATAACTCCCACCCAACGTTCAGCCAGTCTATAACTCCCACCCAACGTTCAGCCAGTCTATAACTCCCACCTAACGTTCAGCCAGTCTATAACTCCCACCTAACGTTCAGCCAGTCTATAAGTCGGGATCCAGAAAATTGGTCCCTGGAAACTTAGGTTAGGTAAGTCCCTCTATCACAATTATTTTCGATGGCCGTAAATGTGCAATTATACATTTTACATGTCCTCCACCATAAATTACAGCATCTTAACCCAACAAAGCAAACCTAAAGGTGGTAGCGCTCTCCATAACATTCACCCCCAATTTTTGCCAGACCCAATCCTCGGGACCAAATTTTCAGGACGGAATATTCCCAGCGCCCTATACAATATACGACTCTCATCTAACATCAACTGCAGTCGCACTACTCGTCCCCCCCTCCTGCGTTATACAGTATCACAAATACACTAACACACTTGATTTTATAACCATTCCAAAGTTAATGTGTCATGCGGTTTTATAATATATCCTCTACACATGTTCTTGGTGTGATGACAACGATCACAGCAAACTGGAGGGAACAAACTGAGAACAACCCTCGAGCTTATCTTCGGTGTTACCAGTTGGGAGATAATGACTATAACTGTCTAGTCATGTGTTGCACTTCCTCACGCATCACCATTTCCGGCACATATACTCCAATGCTTCCTCATATACAAAAAAGGTTGAGCGTGTTGGACCAGACAAAGGAAGCCTTAGATGGCTCTCAACAACGTCTTGCACTAACTAAACAATAAGTCTTCATATGATGTCAACTAACACGCCCACACTGTAAAATTAATATATATATATATATATATATATATATATATATATATATATATATATATATATATATATATATATATATATATATATATATATATATATATATATATATATATATATATATATATATATATACACACTATTTTGGAAAGTACTTGTAGGGTGGTGTAACAAGTTAACATTGGAGATAACGTTCAGAAATATCACCCCACC
The DNA here is from genome assembly GCA_958450375.1 of Homarus gammarus. NCBI lineage: Eukaryota > Metazoa > Arthropoda > Malacostraca > Decapoda > Nephropidae > Homarus > Homarus gammarus. The sequence goes on along the minus strand of CAUDMG010002166.1, from coordinate 2,670,946 downwards.
TTTTAACAATTAGGACAACGGCGTTTAATGTACAGTTGCTCACAGGTTTAGTATCCCCCCCCCCCCCCTCAGTGGCCTTTCCGTACACGTGGCACCATCGGAATTACTTTACGAATGAATCTGTAACGTGAGGAGAGCAGTTGTTAGCAACTGCTCTCCTCACGTTACAGATTCATTCGTAAAGTAATTCCGATGGTGCCACGTGTACGGAAAGGCCACTAAGGGGGGGGGGGGGGGGACACTATAGCTGTGAGCAACTGTACGTCTTCGGAGGAATGAGGTTATAACTTCATTAAAGGACCAGAAGAAACTTTTAAGTGAGACTCCTGAACGGCGGAAGCAGAAGGTGATGGTGATGGCAATGTTATGGGTGAAGGAGCTGCTGCCTGGCATTTTTTTTTCATCAATTGCATTTCATTTAACAATCTTAGCACGTCCACGATGCTGGTGTACAGTAGTTCCTGCAGCTGGTGACAAGCCACCAAAAAGGTTTCAGTACGGACTCGATGACATCTTACAGGTGTTTGGTGATGGAGTTGTGCCAGACGTCACTCGCGTATTCCAGTGGACCAGATGATTTTATACAACGTGATTTGGTCACGTGTCGACATTCCAAACTTGGAGGCTCTGAAGTGGGCTTGGTAATCCTTTTGTTTATGACAGGCCTTAAGCAGTGTTGTCAAGTTCGCTCTTAAGCTAACTAATGTTCAGATAACATGCATGAGCCGCTAAAACTTTCCCAGGATTAAATGGTTATCACCTCCACATGTCTACTAAATAGAACCTCACAGACACTTCGAGGTACTCCCACTACTGAATGAGTAACTTGTGATAACCAAGACAGTCTTGCACAACACAAAACAGTGTTGCCAATAAGAGAATCTACTGCCTAGTGAACTTTGTAGCAGTGAAGCCATAGGAAGCATCACGGTCATGTTTGTGACAAATGCCAGGTTCCATACAAAATGAATTACTATAACAACAACAAAAGGTCACCCCCAGCACTATCAATGCGTCATAAAATCAACCACAATCACATCTAAAACAAAATTACCATACAACCGATACTTATAAAACGCTAGGACGGTATTTTCGTTTTCTTATGTAAATCCAGGTTTTAAAAGCACGTTAAGATATACAGTAAATAGAATTGATATTATGTAAGACCTATCGTATATTACGAAAGTCAACTGGAGGCAGCAACTTCATCACCAACCCCCCCCCCCCCCCCCAATCACTAGCAGTTGCAGAAGGATCACTGCCCCTGCCTTGCCAGCCATCTGGTCAAGCACAAGTGCTAGTTCTAGGCGCACAAACACTTGCTCTTTTTATTTCCCTCAAATGTTAATCTTTATAAAAACAATTTCAGCTGGCACATGAAACACTATTACTGTACTACTACTGGGCGGCACCGTCCTTAAGAGTTCCTCGGGTCCTCCACAAAGTTTAATAGATCAACAAACTGACACTCGTTTGCCGCCTTCATACCATTATTGTAAACCTTTATATGCTCCCTATCTTTACTCAACCCTATTTTAGCCTATCTTCCACAGTGTTGTAATAGAACAAATGTCTATTATTTGCCAATAAACTTACATACATTTGAACACCCTCGTCTCGTCTTACTCTACGAATCTCATTACGGTGGAACTTCGGAAGTATATAATAAACGAGGAGGGTAGCTCACTACCCTGTACTGTACTGTGATTACGTATGAAAGAATGGTCTGTGTAATAAAGGATAGTGGGAAGTAATGGGTCTTTAAGTTCACTTGTTAATGGAAATAGTCCGTGGGTGACACGGAACCACCATTATAATTATCTAAAACCAGTTTTAAGTAAAAAAAACATTTTACTGGTCACTGCTGTAGCCAAAGTTAGTATTAATTTTAAACAAAGTAGAAAGGTTATATTTTTATATACGGGGTTGTAGTACTCAAGACGTGTGCGCATGTCAAGTTCCATGACTGGCTGGAGAAGTGTTCTGAGGAAAGTCATTTGGTATGCAAGTACAGTAGTGTCGCTTGGGCAGGTAAGATGAACACTAAACATGGGGCTAACGGGTGAGTGGACACGTGGCAGTAAATGAGAGGGTTGAACGTCATGATAGCAGGCAAGTGAACACGGGATGGTGTAGAGGACAAGGGTGACAACCGCCAGCTGGGGATGGTGCCAGGTAAATATGGCACTACTGCCACATTCTTTACACACGTTGGCTTCCCACCACTCAAGTCTTCTCTTCCTCATCCCCTCATGCACATCATTTGTAACAACCACCACATTATTTTACATACTTTTTCTCTATTATATTATTTTACCGCCAACTGACGTAAAGAGATGGTAATAAAAGTCTACCGTTATAAGTAGGATGTAAAAGATGATAGGGCGTCATGAGTGCCAGTACTGCAGGCCATCTGTACCACAGGTGAACGGCCACAAGAGGGAGGCGGCAGCGACACAGCAGAGGAAGTCTCACCCGTGTGAGGGCCACCATAAATCTACTGACAGTGTTATAATGGTGGCGGTGAGACGTCTCCACGACTCACACCCCTCCCATGTTACTGTACCACACTCGCACCCCTCCCATGTTACTGTACCACACTCGCACCCCTCCCATGTTACTGTACCACACTCGCACCCCTCCCATGTTACTGTACCACACTCGCACCCCTCCCATGTTACTGTACCACACTCGCACCCCTCCCATGTTACTGTACCACACTCGCACCCCTCCCAGTTACTGTACCACACTCACACCCCTCCCAGTTACTGTACCACACTCACACCCCTCCCAGTTACTGTACCACACTCACACCCCTCCCAGTTACTGTACCACACTCACACCCCAGTACGTACCACACTCACACCCTCCAGTTACTGTACCACTCACACCCTCCAGTTACTGTACCACACTCACACCCCTCCCAGTTACTGTACCACACTCACACCCCTCCCAGTTACTGTACCACACTCACACCCTCCCAGTTACTGTACCACACTCACCCCTCCAGTTACTGTACCACACTCACACCCCTCCCAGTTACTGTACCACACTCACACCCCTCCCAGTTACTGTACCACACTCACACCCCTCCCAGTTACTGTACCACACTCACACCCCTCCCAGTTACTGTACCACACTCACACCCCTCCCAGTTACTGTACCACACTCACACCCCTCCCAGTTACTGTACCACACTCACACCCCTCCCAGTTACTGTACCACACTCACACCCCTCCCAGTTACTGTACCACACTCACACCCCTCCCAGTTACTGTACCACACTCACCTCTCCCAGTTACTGTACCACACTCACCTCTCCCAGTTACTGTACCACACTCACCTCTCCCAGTTACTGTACCACACTCACCTCTCCCAGTTACTGTACCACACTCACCTTTCCCAGTTACTGTACCACACTCCCACCCCTCCCATGTTACTATACCACACCCATACTCCTCCCACATTACCATTGCGTCTCAACATATACTAACATAACTCAATAGACATGACCACTCATGCCATGTTATGTAACTACTGTAATAACAAAATCACAAGCACTCGAGAATGAAAATAACTGTATACGCCACGATACGTGTTAAACCTGCTATATCACCTCTAACACTAAGACCTGCTGCTGGTGAGAAACGGAGATCATATAAAATTATAAAGATGGATACTGGTAGACTTTCTTGACCACAATATATATATATATATTTTTTTTTTTTTTTATATGAACATACAACTTTCACACTATTATACTGTACAATATTAAAAAGAATTTGGCAGAAAATTTGCATTGGCTTATTTATGTCTACTTCCTGCTATGGGGGCAACAACAGGGAGGTGACGTGCACGAGTTGGAGAGAGGATGTAGTGAGGGCGCCGTCCCTCACTGCTACTACCAGTGACCATCACCATCCAGGTAACGGTAAAGTAGACTCAACACCCACCTACACAACACACTCATTTCCTGCGTCACCACCTTCCCGCTGTTTTTGGTGTCAAACGTAAATAAGACACCCCAATAGAACAGTAAAACTGAGAATGAAGATCACGCTTTGCTATTGAACAAACACTTAATACTGTTGAACATCTAAACTATACACTATACTCTGAAGATGTCTTGAATAAAGACGAAAGCTAAGGTACTCCGTTGTTTCCATTTTCGTCTTTATTCAAGACATCTTCAGAGGCAACTGGATTACATGGACAGAGAGAGGCTTAAATATACAGGGTGACCTAAAAACATGAGGTCAGGTCAAAATGATGACATCCACTAATCCCCACACCAACACACACGTAGAGGAGCTTAAGAGAAGGGTGGTGACGTGACTAGTCAAGTCAGGTCAGAAAAAAGGGGACCCACAAAATAACTATCTTACATCTAGATCAAAGGTTTTTAAAGCACTTAAGAATATTTTGACTCTGCCCTATCGTAATGAATTTGTCCCGTTAGTTCGGTCCCTCAAGCTTCTAAATATTAATGTTGTTTTCAAGTATGACTCAACCATTACTAATATGTTAATAAGGAATAGACCCAAGTTTGAATGTAAATGGTAGTGTTTATTGTATTCCATGTAGCAAATGTAATTGTAATTATGTAGGTCAGACAGGAAAAACACTGCAGCTCAGAATCAAACAACATAAGTATAATATTAGAACTGCATCTGAAAGCAGTGCCTTGTTCGTTCATGTTAGGAATAATAATCACCCCATTGCTTGGGAAAAAAGCTTAGAAGTTTTCAAATCATCTTGTGTCACAGAAAGACTTCTTGTTGAAGCTAGTTTGATTAAGGAATTAAAATCAATAAACCTTAGTGATGGTCAGTCAAAACTGATATGTTACATAAATTTATTTGTCAGTGGCCCAAGGTTAAAAATGCTTTAAAAACCTTTGATCTAGATGTATGATAGTTATTTTGTGGGTCCCCTTTTTTCTGACCTGACTTGACTAGTCACGTCACCACCCTTCTCTTAAGCTCCTCTACGTGTGTGTTGGTGTGGGGATTAGTGGATGTCATCATTTTGACCTGACCTCATGTTTTTAGGTCACCCTGTATATTTAAGCCTCTCTCTGTCCATGTAATCCAGTTGCCTCTGAAGATGTCTTGAATAAAGACGAAAGCTA